>JABFEA020000010.1:23611037-23630647 GCA_019775915.2 Cyphomyrus plagiostoma | reverse complement strand
CCCCCCCCCCCCCCCCCCCCCCCCCCCCCCCCCCCCCCCCCCCCCCCCCCCCCCCCCCCCCCCCCCGCCCACCCCCCACCCCCCCCCCCCCCCCCCCCCTCCCCCCCCCGCCCACCCCCCGCCGGCGGGGGCCCAGACAGACACCGACAGGATTCATGGTGTTCATGTGTTTATTTTAATGACAGCAGTTTAAAAAAAAAAACATTTTTCACTGCTTTTCAGGTGGCTGACGCAACATATCTTCTGACGTGTGCTCTCTGTCTGCTGGTGGGAGTGTGCCATGTCATCAGCATGTGCGCGCGTGTGTCTGCGCGCGTGCATAGGGGCAGAACTCCGCCATGCACGATAGAGAGCGGAGGAGAACTGTAAATGCGTGGCCGGGTAGAAACAAAAATGACAAGCTGTTGTGTAAAAAAGATAAATATTATAAGGCTATTTAGTTTGTTTAATAAAAGGACAATTTATAGACCTGTTCTACAGGAAAGGTAACAAATGACCTTTCACAAATGACCAATATAGAAAAAAATTAAATAAAATTATCTTGACCTTCAAGGGGGGGCAGGAGGTGCCATTGCGGGGGCGGGGCACCACCCTAATATAACGGTCGGGGAAACACTGCGGAGGGCCAGACGAAGGCAGTGATCTCTCTTTAAACTTCATTAAAAGGTACATGCTCATAACTGTGACAAAATTGTCCGGAAGCCGCTCAAAGTTCTCCGGGGGGGGATATTTTCTGTACGTGGCTTAAATCATCTGAAATCAAATGCCTCATCTTGGATGAATTAATACCGGTGAAACTCACCCGGGATAAGTCAGTTTTTCAAACGCAGCTGTGTAGTAGATTAGTGTAGCTGGATCCATTTCATCTGAGATGATTGTGCGCCCGTGCTGCTTGAAAAGCTCATATATATATATATATATATATATATATATATCTATCAAGTCTAGAAAACATGATCAGCAAGTCTTTGACAGACTACAACAAAATGACGAAAGGCCGCATCTTTTCACACAAGCAAAACAGGACCTCATATTAGAAGGATATGAAGAATTTCAAGAACTAATATGCACAAGGGGTAACACGGCAAAAGCAGCCCAAACCAGAAAATACAGCTGGCAAAAAGTGGCCGACAAAGTAAACGCGGAAGTAGTGTTCATTGTATTTACTGAGTGAATCATTTCCTATGTGTCAGATTAATTATTAGTATGTGATAATTCCAGATCAAACGTAAGCACAATGAGAACAGGTTAAAGTACAAGAATGTACTTCAAACTGGTAAATATTGGTATATAACTAAAGTATTGTTGACAAAAAAATCATTTAATATATTATATATAAATTATCACAATTCATGTACAGTTTTAAGACTATTTTGCAAGTTACTTAACAGTATGACCAAACTGATTCCCCTATTTAAAACAATATAGTCCTATAAGGTAATAAAACCTAAAAGACAGACATTCTCTCTGATGTTTTCTTTTGAGGTGGCTAAAAGGGTTTATCATGCTCGCATTCAAAGTTTGAGCCTTATATTTGAAATTTTTGCAAATAACTGTTGCTTGTGCCAAGTCGTTTTTGGAAAACCCGAACGGGTTCCATATTACAGTACTGATGGTTGATAAAAACTAACTCCTCCATGCAAATAGGGAATGTGTTGCATGTTGGGATGGGGCGTGAAAAGGGAGAGAGGAAGAAATCCAAGGCACTACCTACTGTTAGCTATTAATGATTTATTGGTGTGTTAAAACCGATTTGGCTGACAAAACTGTGTGTGTATGATCTATAACACTGCCACTGAGAATGTCCACTGTAGTACTATACTAACGATCTCTCCATATATGCAGACCAGAAACATTTTATTATTTCACAATCTATTATTATCAAAACAGGCTTCATGTTTTGGTTCTGTTTTAAAACCAGAGAAAACTCCAAGATCACATTTTATTGGTATATTTTTGAGACATTTCAGGGGATGCCAGACAATATAAGACACAAACTATAAAGTGATATATCCCTGCTGAAAAAACAGTACAGACCAGCATAGCTGGTTACCAGTATGACCAGCATATGTTGTGTTTGGGTGCTGGTGGACCAGGATCATTAATGAAATACTGCTGGTGGGCCAGTTTCATGTGCAGGAACACCAGAACAGCTATGCTGGGCCACCAGCATGGAAATAATGCTGGTCTATGCTGTTTATTTTCAGCAGGCAAATGGCTTATTCACTGACCAAAAAAGTATTTAATAATTAATTTGTTTGGTGGGATGGGGCAGCTATGCGGATTCGGAATCAGAATGTTCCTGGTTCCAATCCCGTGGTCGGCAGATTGATCACACCATCGGGCCATTGAGCAAGACCCTTAACCCAAACTGCACCAGGGGCTGACTGACCCTACGGTCTCCTCTACATCAGTTTCATGAGATGGTCTCCTAGGATGGTTTTCCAGCTGTCCTGAAGGATGTCCCATTTATATACTGAGCTCTTACTTAATTATGGCTGCATCTAAGCTCTACAGGGAGGTAGATCTCCAGGAGCAGGGTTGGTGACAAGGACAAATGCTCTACAATGTCTGAAATCAAACTAGTCATTTTCTAGGCTATGAGCAATCTCCGGATCCCTACACATTCCACTTCACTATGAGCAGTAACAACAAGGTTGGAGCTCACCTGTTTCCCAAGCAATTCAATCCAAATTTGGAGATGACTAACTGTAACAGCATGGATAACACATTTGCACAGTAAAAAAGTTGTAAAGAGGATAAATATCTGACTATTTGAGTCGTGGAAATAAAAAGTAGCTCAAAATATTAAATTGCGAAAGCTTAGTTTTTCCTAGCAGTAATTGCATTGTTTATACAGCAAAAGGCAATAACTTGGCCTGCTCTCCTACCAGCAACCAACTAATACAACCTTCAGAAGTAACATTATGGAATGGGGAAATGATTAAAGAAACTTTATTCATTTTCAATAAATGGAATATTTGCGTCAACAGGATACTACATTTTACTCCAACCTTTACAAATGTTTATAGATATTGCAATTTAAAAATTACTTTAATGTTAAAAGATATATTTAAGTTGATAAACAATGTTAAAGTGTTACATTTTCGGTAATTAAGTTTTGTTCTCAAAAAAATCGTGCAAAGATCGAATCATGAATGGAACTGAACCGCGAATTGGGTGAGTCCTTAAATTCCCCTTTAAAAAGTTTAAAACACACACAGCTAGTATAGTATATTTACACCCTTCGTTACCCTACAAAGTTACACTGACGTCATTAACAACGAAAATAAATCAGACATCATACCAATACAAAACAACAGCATTCCTCACAACTGAGAAAGGATCAAGGAGTTCGTGTGCATGCCGTAGCTGACTTCTGATAAAGCCAAGTTTTCAGACATAAGATGATGAAATCATACCTGCAGCAGCCAGTTCTGTATGGAGCTCCGCGTGGCCATGATGCCTACGTTGCAAGCGTCGACTATAATGGCTCCATTACAATTATTCGCGTCTGTTCTCGAAATGTTTTGCCGTTAAAAACATTATATTGTGTATAATATACACAATAATCATTATATTGTTTTATACATCAATGTATAAAAGCTTGAGGTGAAAAATGTGGGTGGAAAACATGTGCTGCCATGAACTTCCCAGAACGAATGCGCAACTCTTAAGAGGAAAAACGAATCAAAGAAGATTAAAATGCCTTGTGCTTCTTGTGTAAAACAAGCCCTCGATCAGCCCGTCTTCTTCCAGAATTACAGAAACGCCCTTTATATGCAAATAATAATGAATACGCATATCTCTACGCTTTTATGATTAAAAAAAGTGTCTTACGTTTGAAGAAAGGGGGAGTATAATAAATAAATATAAGAATATAAATGTCGACAAAGTTTAAGTTCTGATTACATCCAGCAAACCCACGGACACTACAAATTTTCTGCTTATGTTGACCTGCTGAGCCATTGTGTAGGAAAAGCCACGTAGAACCTAACGGGGAGTTGTAGTGGTATGTCCGTACTGCTGTGTTGCGTCTAGGGCAGGGGATGGGCAATCTTATCCGCAAAGAGCCGGTGTCGGGGAAGGTTTTTGGGATAACCCAAGTGCCAGGACTCTTCAGCCAATCAGTCCTCTAATTAGTAATCTAATTAGGGAGTGAGGGAATGATTCTATAAGGCTGTAACTAAATCAAAACGAGAACTGACTCGTAGGGCAGGGTGACCTATTCGAGACAGATAGAGGAAGCAGACAGAGAACCTTACGTATCTTTAGCCGTCCAGAAGGACAAGTACTAACCGACTAACTAGAGCAAATGTCAAACATGTGGTTGTCACGTAGATAGAAGGTACCGAGTGAGGGGGGAGACGCCCAAAATGGCTATAAAAGGGACAGAGCTGATATATATGGTTGAGCTTTTTCCTGTACATGCTGAATGTATGTCAGACAGATGCTCCTAGCTTGCAACCTGTTACAGAATAAACTAGTGACATGCAACTACTCCTCGTCTCAACTGTGAATCTCTTCTCATCAACGGACCCTGGGGGAACACGGCTCCAACAGCAGTTGCAGCGAAAACTTGCATACATAGCGGCCCTTTTTGGATAAGATTGCCCATCCCTACTCTCAAAAGTTTTCACTGCCGAAAATCCCAAGGTGGTTAATATTGGGAAAGTGTGGCTCTTTATGGTCCAACTTTTGAAAGCTAAGTGCAATTCAGCACAGTTTCGATAAGACACTCTTAATTACTGGCCTAATTAACATGGCCCTAAAATTGTAGGGCACATATTCTTACACACCACAGACTGTGATAAGAGCAACATTAAACATAAAACAGCAGGTTAATTTTTATGTAGAAGGAAAACATTACAACAGTCTGAAAATGTTAGTTTGTATTGCATTTAGTATTTAATATTCTCAACAACCTCAACACTACCTCTCTGGCCAAGAAAGCACTGCAGCGACTGCATTTCTTAAGGCTTGCTTCCCATCCCCGCACCACATTCTACAGGGGAACCATTCAGAGTGACCTGACCAACTGTATCACTTCCTGGTTTGGGAACTCCAATGTCCCTGACAATGTTCCAAGTGCCTGCAAAGGACAGTGAATACAGCAGAGAAAATCATTGGGACCTCTCTTCCCTTCATATCCAGGACATCTTTCATAAGCAATGCATCAACAAGGTCCTCAGCATTATGAAAAACTCCTCCCACCCACTGCATGGTCTGTTCACCCACCTCCCACCTGACAAGAGATACCGCAGCATCCGAACGAGTTCAACCAGACCTTGTAACAGCTTCGTCCCACAAGCTGTAAGACCCCTGAACTCCTCCTGTTCACTATGGTCCATGTCCAACCACCATATTTGCACTCGTGCACTTAATCTACACTGAAACCGCTGAAATTGTGTGCATACAACCCGCGCCCCCATGTGTCTTGTGTTGCACTGTGGTCCTAGGGCAGGGATAGCCAATCTTATCCACAAAGGGCTGGTATGTATGTGGGTTTTCTCTGCAGCTCCCTAACTATATTACTAATTAGAGGCCTGATTGGCTGAAGAGTCCTCACACCTGGGTTTGAACAGCTGGCCTAAAGGTTATTTCAAAAACCTGAATAGACACCGGCCCTTTGCAGATGAGATTGGTCACCACTGCCCTATGGAAATGATGTCTCGTACCACTGTGTATTTGTGTATGGCTCGTTCATCTTCTTCGCTGCACTGTCGACTGGCGCCCGTATGGGGGCGCTAGTGAAAAATGGCTCACCGTTTTTAATAACAATCCCGAGCTGCTTTTATCTCTTTGCTCAACAGCCAACGATTATAACGTGAAAGACCAGTGAGTCATAAACTGCCAGTAAGCAGTCGGTCTTACCCGGTCTTCTTTTAGCTATACCAGTAATGCTGTGTATTATATTTATTCAGTAAATAAAATACGTCTTTCAAGTTAAGTAAAATGGCGAAAAGGCAAACAGAAAGACAGGGTATAGAGAGCATTGCGACAGACACTTTAGAAGAAGAGGAAACCAATACGAAGGAGGAATATGTCTCAAAAGGTACCGGCTTGCAATCGGCCAACAGACGCCATGTGTATGAATTGTTTTAGGATAGCTTACGTCATTAAACTCATCGGTAAACAAAAAAGTTATATTGATATGGTTTTATGACTTACCCTTTATCTAAACAACCAGATAATCGTTTGCCAATTTCTAAGTGTTTCAGGTGTCTAATTGGAAGCATTACTTTTCCTTGTCACATTCATTAAATTGTATGAACTTGTATTGCCGACTATTGGAGTGTGGCGTTCCCTGCTTGACTGGTTCTTCGCAAGATGTCTTCCTCTTTTTAGTAATAATAGCAACAAAATTCAAGAGATTATTTTTAAACTGGTAAATACGATAAAACTAATTAAAAATGTTGGTAATACTGGGCAACGACAATTCGAGGACCTGGTTGAGAAGCATAAGTCTAAATTTTACAGTGATTTTTATGTGGTTCTGCCATTGAGCGTCGAGTATTTAGAATGATTTGATTTCTCCCCTCCCTCTGCCTTCCAAGGCCTGCCTTATTCTGGCAGGGGCTCTGCTCGCATGTCACTTCTCCTTCTGGTCTCCATATTCTCCTGTGCTGCCTGCATCATGTATCTAGTGTACAGAAATTTCCCGCACATGAGCAAGTAAGTACCGCAATATTCCACCCTTATGTTGACCTGTCAGCCATGTGTGAATTTAGCTTGCTCTGCTGTGTTCAATTTGGTGACAATCAAATCTGGTTGCAGTTTGCTTAAGCTTTCTTTAAGTTTTCTTTTTCTCTCTTGAGAGGAGCAATATGATATGTAAAATTGGCAAGGTATGAGAAATGTAGCTGTCTTTGCTCCAGGTTAGATTTCTTCTCCTTTATCTTCTTGATTGGCACCTCTACAATGATGCATGTATCCCTTAAGCGTTTCTTAGGTCTGTACTGCTTTCAAATCTATACATGTGTTTTATGTCATGTCTTAGGTAGAATATGCAATTTGTATTCCTTTCAGAGGAGTTCCTCACACTGACCTGTGAGTTTCTTTTTTCCATACAGTGAAGAGTGGGAAAAAATGAAAATTCCCAAAGACATGAATGATGCCAAGGCCTTGGGCACAGTTCTGTCCAAGTACAAGGACACTTACTACACTCAAGTATTGGTAGCCTATTTCACCACATATGTCTTGTATCCTTTGTAATATGAATTTGTAATACATTTTTTTGCCTAGATTAACTGAGACTTGATTGTACAGTCAGAGCTATCGATGCTCCCTGAAGCAAAAGTTAGACTGTGTCCCATGTATGAAATGAAGTATTTCCAAGTAATTTGTTGCTAGTTACAGATGTAGTGCTTTTTAACATATGCATAAAAGCGATACTTTGGCTGAGGACTCAATAGCAGATAGCCACCTTCACCTGCTCAGTTAAGCTGGGTCAGGGGTGGAGCAGGATTCAGCTAAAGGGGGCTGTTTTATTCTCATCTGTGAGGGACAGCAGTAATCCTACTTGACTGGCTTCAGTGTCTCTCCACTGTACAATGAAATCACCCAAGTGGAACTCAAATTAGGATGCAGAGGTTTTGTGGGAATTGTCTTGATGATGAGGTCAAAATGCACCGAAAAACCATATTACTATTGTCCCTAAATGCAAGACCATATATCAGTGTTTTTAGTCCATATATCAGTTTTATAGTTTTATATCAGTTTTAGTCATTTTCCAAAGTCATCCATGCAATTTCACTTGCATAGAATGCTGTATATGATGTTTTTGATTATATTTACATGCCCCTTTCTGTCCATCTTTTTTTTTTTTTATAACCCTGCTTGTATCGGCCTTAATTCTGTTGCCGTAGCCTCCAGACCTTTGCCATCCCTGGCTCCATCTTTCTCAGCATCCTGTCAGGCTATCTTTACCCCTTCCCACTAGCATTGTTCCTGGTTTGCTTGGTACGTATGATACTATGTCATTTTGGATTTAAATAGGAACTTCATATCATTTTATGTACTTCATGCCTTTTCTGATCCAGTCTCCTGTGCTTGTAGTGCTCTGGACTTGGAGCCTCTTTTTGCTATATGCTCTCCTACTTTGTGGGCAGGCCTGTGGTCTATAAATACCTGACAGAGAAGGCAGAGAAGTGGTCTAAGCAGGTAAGTATTGGTCAATTTGGATGGACCTGGGAGTCGCTGACTATGCCTTGGAGTTTGACATGTTGGGGGTGGGGGTGTCTGAGTATGAGATCGTGCCCGAGCTCTGAGGAGCTAAAACAACATTTGGGCATCAAAGCCAGTAAAAAGCAGACTGCTGTTTGTAGCGTCCTTTGAAGCACTGGTGTCAAACTCAACTGAATAACTGAAATGAGTTTGACATCCCTGTTTTAAAGAGCACTCCTCAAAGAGCAGCACGATGACAGACTGGGGCAAACGAAAAATGGACGGAAAGGGGTGCGCTGGATTTATGAAATAGAGATGAAACGCCACACAATCTTTGTCTTCAATTTTGTTCATAATTGTAATTTAACTGCCAAGCCCTATGACAGGATACATTCTGAATCTTTTCATTGAGATGTTCCCCCTCTCATTGGCTCATTTTTGCAGGTAGACAACCACAGAGAGCATCTTATTAATTACATCATATTCCTGAGGATCACTCCCTTCCTTCCCAACTGGTTTATCAATATCACATCCCCCGTCATTAATGTGCCTTTAGGGCTCTTTTTCCTTGGCACATTCTTAGGTAAGGATTAAGACCAATTAATGCTCATTGATGTTACATTCATTTAACTACAGAGCCCACAATATGTATATAATAAGTGACACGTAATATGTGAAATATGTAAATATCAACTAACAAGATGAAGTTCACACTTGCTCACATAATGGCCTGGCTATACCATCTCCTGTATTGGGGGCTTTGGTCCTGCTCTTGCACTATGTGTGGAGTTTCGCATGTTCTCCCTGTGTTGTGTATATTGTGTATATGTTTGTACAGTATAACTGGAAGCTGATATGCAGTTTGGCCGTGGTACCAGTTGTCCTGTCTAGCGCTGTGTTGGTTCTTTGCTGCATTAGCCTGTCACTGGGATCTGAAACCCCATTTCCGTTCTCGCAGGAGTGGCTCCTCCATCTTTTGTGGCCATCAATGCTGGGACCACACTGTACAAGCTGACTACAGCAGGGGAGGCCGTCTCCTGGAACTCCCTGCTGCTGCTGGCCGCGCTGGCCCTTCTCTCCATCCTGCCTGTGTGCTTCCAGAAGAAGTTGCAAAAGAAACTAGAGTAGTTGGTCCTTGTTTGAGGTTCGGAGCATGTTTTCTGAAGGTTTCTGTCCTTCACCGACCTCACATGCCAGATCCACAGTGCACTAACATAACTATTTTCACAACAAACGCGGCCACTACCTCAAGTCTCCATTCAAATTAATCTGCTTTTTCCTTTTATTTTTATTAATCTAAATTGGAACAGTATGTTTCAATTGTGGGAGACAAAAAAAAAACATTTATTCAATTTTATTCAAATTTATTTGGGGGAAAAAAAAAACATTTATTCAAAAACAACAATAATTCAATTTTCCTTTTGTTCTATGGAATTTTAATAATACTCTGTGACTAAGCAAAGCACCTCCTACTGCAGGGGTGGGCGGTCTTATCCGAAACGGGCTGGTGTGTATTCCGGGGGTTTGGGGTAACCTTTAGGTCAGCTATTCAAGCCCAGGTGTGTGGACTCTTCAGCTAATCAAACCTCTAATTAGGGAGCTCCAGTGAAAACCCACATAAACACTGGCCCTTTGTGGATAACATTGCCTACCCCCATCCTGCAGGCTGCTGATTAAAAAAAAATGTTATGTTTATTCTGTGAAGTGACAGGTGCTTCATTGGAAGCTGTGCCTTAAAATGTGTGCTGCACTGGATAAATATGAATGTTACTATGATGTATGTCTGCTAATGTTATGTATTAATTTTGTCAAATTTATTTATTTTGAGGTATGACAGTAAAAATATAGAATTACAATTGCTTAATCTGTTTCTTATCCACCCATTGAGACTTCATGAATTATCGAAGGTCTAGCAGCTTCATGTTGTTCCCCATTGCCTTGTATCAAATTCCCATTTTTTAATAACAATCAATCCTTTATTGTCCCCGTGGGGAAATTATTTTTACGCCTCCCTCAACTTGGTCTTTGCAGATCAATTTGCCCGCGAAGGGCAGCCACCTGTAGCAGCGCCCAGGTAGCTAGGGGTTAAGGGCCTTGCTCAAGGACCCACAGACGTGCTGAGGCTGGGTTTGAACCTGTGACCTCATGACTACAGGCACACCGGCTTAGCCCCCTGAGCCACACGCTGCCCCATTTTTTGCCTTAGTGTGTGATTAATTGTAAATCTGGTAATGATCAAGGTACTTCTGTATGGTAGTGTCATGAAACTTCACTGGTGTGAAACTTAAGATCCACTGCCTCCTTTCACATAGTCCACGTGAGATAAGGAAAATGGCACAGATAAGTATCTTTTAGAATAAGAAGCGGTTACAAGGTCTTTTAGAATCCTTTACTGCAATTTTAGAAGTAAAAACCATACTATCCCTTATTTTTCTGCATGGGGTGCAGTAGAGTGAAGGGATACTGTATACTCACTTTTTCATGATATTCATATAACTCATATTTCCCATGATTCCATGTTTTAGGGGAAATGTCTTTGTCCTGCACATCCCGACCCTTCCCAAAGGGGGAGAGGGGAGATATATATACTTGCGAATTAGATACGTTCCAAACAGCCGTTCGTAACTTGAAATGTTCGCGAGTCGTCATTCAACATCATTTAAGGGTATAGGCAAGTACGAACAGCTAGGATACTGGGGGGTTTGCACGTAATGCCGTGTCTATTATTTACTTTTAGTACCCATGAAGCCACTCAGTTTCAAAAATGATGGTGACCCCCGGTTTAGATGAACGTGCAAACAGTTCACCTGATTCCATAGGTATGTCCTACATCTCACAGTTACATGTCTGACTTTATTTAAAAGTATTATAAGCTTCTAAAATAATTATAAACACAGAATTTGGCAGATTCATATATAAGCTGAATTTTGTCTGAAGTGTTGACAATAGGAAAAAAGTACAAATCACACCAGTATTATTAAAGTGCATTTATGTGTTGGTGTAAAAATCTATTCTGTTCTTTAGGTACCTCCTGATGATGATGTTGTACCCTCTGATTTAAGGGACAGAGATGGACTCAGGAACATTTTTGTAACATTAATGTTTGTATATTGGTGAAAAGAATGCATACATGTAACTCATATTTAAATGACTTAGCTTTTTTTTGTCTGAGTAGGGTGAGGAAGTTCAATTTATGTGTGCCTCCTGAGAGTTTAAGAAAATTATCTAGGAAGAAAATTCATGCAATAAGAACATTTACAAAGGAGGGGAGGCCATTCGGCCCATCAAACTCATTTGGGGAGAACTCCACTAATAGCTAATAGTTAAAATTGTATCTAGATCTGATTTAGAGACCCAAGGTTTTAGCTTTCACTACACTAACAGGAAGACTATTCCATACTCTAACTACACGCTGTGTAAAGAACTGCTTTCTCATATCCAGTTAAAAATGTTCTCCTGATAATTTCCGCCAATGGCCACAAGTTCTTGTATCTGGTCTAATGTTGAAGTGGAATATCTTCTGGGAACCTGTCCACAAGGTTTAAAAGTGTGTTTATGGGAATTTCTGCCATTCTTCCAGGAGAGCATTTGTGAGGTCAGGGACTGATGTTGGACGAGAAGGCCTGGGTTGTGGTCCCCGCTCTAATTCATCCCAAAGGTGTTCTATCCGGTTGAGGTCAGGGCTCTGTAATGGCCAGCCAAGTTTCTCCGTACCAGACTCACTCATCCATGTCCTTATGGACCTTGCTTTGTGCACTGGTGCACAGCCATGTTGGTATAGGAAGGGGCCACCCCCAAACTGTTCCCACAAAGTCGGGAGCTTGAAATTGTCCAAAATGGCTTTGAATACTGCAGCATTAAGAGTTCCTTTCACTGGAATTAAGGGGCCAAGCCCAACCCCCGAAACACAACCTCATACCATAATCCCCCCTCCACCAAACTTTACACTTGGCACAATGCAATTAGGTAAGTTCCATTCCCCTGGCAACTGCCAAACCCAGACATGTCCGTCAGATTGCCAGTCAGAGAAGCATGATTCATCACTACAGAAAACACGACTTTACTGCTCTACAGTTCACTGGCAGTGTGCTTTACACCACTGCATCTGACGCTTTGCTTTGTACTTGGTGATGTAAGGCTTGGATGCTGCTGCTCGGCTAGGGAAACCCATTCCGTGAATTTCTCTATGCACTCTTCATGAGCTTATCTAAAGGCCACATAAAGTTTGGAGGTCTGGAGGTCTGAAGGCTATTGACTCTGAAGACAGTTCGCAACTTCTGCACACTCTGCACCTCAGTATATGTTGTCCCCACTCTGTGATTTTACATGACCTACCACTTTGTGGCTGAGTTGTTACCAATTGTTTCCATTTTGTTATAATACCACTAACCATTAACAGTGGAGTATTTAATAGCGAGGAAATTTCATGAATGGACTTATTGCACAGGTGGCATCCTATCATGGTGCCACACTTGAATTCACTGATTCCTGAGACCCATTCTTTTGCAAATGTTTGTAGAAGCAGCCTGCATGCCTAGGTGCTTGATTTTATATATCTGTGGCTATGGAAGTGATTGGAACATCTGAATTCAATGATTTGAAGGGGTGTCCCAATACTTTGGGAAATACAGTGTATACAACATTTTGTATGCTACTTAAAGCATATGGTTCAATGTAAGATACCTCAAGCACAGTGTACTCTCAGTAGGCCTTCCCAAGTACATTGCCTGGCCAAAGAAAAAGTTACACATTCTAATATTGTGTTGTACAGCCTTTAGTTTTGATTATGGTGCACTTTCTGTTATGGTGCTGCATGGTGTAGCCAGGAAAAAGGTTACATTCACTGGCGGGTGCCAATACATTAAAGAAAATGACGTATATCGTAATACCGCGGTTCACTTGTGTGCATCAAACTGTCAGGGGCATACTGAACAGTTCATTAATATACCAAATACCGTAACAGCCCTAGTGTTTATGCAACATCTCAACATTTTTTTCATCCAGATTAGCATTCGTTACGCACCAAGATCTGTAAAGTCTTCTTCCTCACATGCCAAAGACCTTCAATGGGGTTAAGGTCAAAAGTCTGTGGTGGCCAATTCATGTGCGGAAATGATTCCTCATGCTCCCAGAACCACTCTTTCATATTGCACATATCAGGAATATTAGCATGTATGTGTCACAGGTATGGATTTATTTATTTGCTCAAAAAAAAGCTATATAAAATATAAAAAGATATTAAAAGAAAGCTACTTTACACAACCCCATATCTCAAAAAAAGTTACAAAAAAAATTCTCCCACAGGAAATTTTGGCATAGTTCCTTACAATACAATTTACCTAACGGCTACCGCACTGAATGGATATAATGTTCCAAATGGGGAGGTTAGCGACGAAGATAAACAAAAAATTTATAATTAAATATTCAGAAAATCATCTTGAGCCCTACAGTTTTGGAACAAGAACAGTACGTACGAATTAAAGTATATTTTAATGAAGTCATTCATCCGTGCTTACTCTATTGCTTTGGATAAAATTTGCTGAACAGTGATGCTAGCGACCAATAATCAATACAAACTTTATATTGGCGCCATGGTTTTATAATGCTCTCCCGTACAAAGATCCACAGAATTAGTTTAGATGGTACATCTGCAGGGTCTGTTTTCACTCTTGGCTGCCCACTGTTGGCAGATCCAATTTTGCTGCCCTCTATCGTTGTACAGTAAAATTCCGTTATAACGGACTTCTAGGGACCTGGCAAAACAGTCCATTATACCCAATGTCCATTATATCCAGAGTTTCTGTATGGCCAGAACACACCTACAGGACACCATTTACTCATGTCACACCCCAGCAGACACACCTGTGGTATATATTATGATATTGTATATGTAGTAATCCAACTTCACCTGACCAGATACATGACTATTAATAATCCTCACTAAGTATCTGCGCTGGATATCACCGACACGCCACACGCCTTGTAGCCAGAGTTGCATGTCCGTTATAGCCGAATAGAACTACAGCTAAAAGCGGCCCTGGGGACCGAATTGTTTGTCCGATATAAGTGAAATTCCGTTATATGTCAGTCCGCTATATCCGATGCTTTTCTGCATGTTATTAAAGGCGCACGGCCGGGACCAGCGGACCTCGTCTGTTATAGACGATATTCCGTTATATGCAAGTTCATTATAACGGGATTTTACTGTAGTTACAATTTTGGATCGGATATAGTGTACGCTTTTAGGTGAAGATTTTCATCCATATAGCCTATTGTTTTTGTGAAGTGCTAATAAGATAATAAAGATTAAATACAGTAAGTAGAGTAAAGAGTGACATATAAATTTACCATATTCACAAAAAAAGTCTGAAAATGAAGCCAAGCGTTGATCTTCATCCATGTACTGTTTCAGTAATACAGTCATATGTCCCATTAAATACTTTTTCACTTATCACATTCGCAATGTCATCCTTCCCTTTGCTTCCAAAAGGCAGTGTTGCTTCAGCTTTGGGGCTATCTATCTTAAAATTTATCAGTTCCAGTTTGGCGGCCATATACCTCTTGAAAAATTTGACGTAAAATATCTTAAACAACTGTCAAAACTGCCCTGTTTTGATATCACTATATCTGTCTCAAAATTCAAGCAGTTCCAATTCATCACCCATGCAATGCCTGCGCAAAGTTTGAAAAAAAAAAAAACGTCAAACAGTTTTTGAGTTATTGGGTCACATACCAATGCATCTGCGGCGGAGGCAGCAGCAGACCGGGGCTAAACCCACATGTATTCCCGAAGGCAAGGGATAAACTGAACGGATCAATTTGTTAGAACTGCGGGGCTTATACTTAGCCACTAGATGGCGATCTTTTGTTTCTCCAGTGATTCATGTGACGTAGGGTACTGCGGGTACATAAATCGATTTTGCGATGACATTTCGCATCATCCCGATTGTGTTATGTTGCATATACCGGTTAAAAATAATCAATTATTAAATTGGTATTTATAGATTGCTTCCAGACCCTGACATCTAGAATCATTTAATAAAATATAGGCCTACTTCGTAATTTTCCACTGCAGGTTCGTACTAGTTTTAAGTATGCATTCACAGTTATAAAAAAAATGTTAGTCAACCGCAAGTCTGCGTCTCTGGGAAAACATTCATGTGTAGTTTCATTGCCGGAAAAGAGAATCAGGTCTTCTTGTAATTAATATGCGCTTGGGTTTTTTGCCGGCTCTTTGCGTTTGAAGAGTTAACCGCATAACGCAACGGGATTTTTTTTGCACCAGACCGCATGCGCGGACTCACCTCTCTGACCAGTCTTCGTTGGACCTGGGGGATATCCGACAGATGAAAACAGCTGTATGGGGAGGGGGGCGGCCCACAATGCACTTCGGTCGCTCTTCTCGGCTTCTTTCTGCTCTGGTACTGGGGCTAACGGGTGCATCCGTAATGGCAGCGCCAAGTAAGACCCAGAGCCCCAGATATGTATTGGTGTGAAGCGTGGAAAGCACCAGCCCAATCGCAGGATGACCACCGGCTTCAGCTCCAGCTCCTGCCGATTCGCAGATTACTTTGTGATCTGCGGACTCGACACCGAAACTGGGCTGGAACCAGACGAACTGTCCGGTAAGTGCCCCTGCACCTATACTATTCAGATATAATCTAATCCTCTGCTTTAATTGTCGACTACTTCTACAGTTAATAAGATTTTTGTACAAAAAGTATTGTAATGTTATACCCCTTGTTGTACATATGCTTACGTTTTACATGGTCTAATTATAATTATTGTCGATTTGCAGATTATTAAATAAGTAATTTATGAGTGCGTTCTGTGATCGTGCTGCAAGATTGTTGTTGTTATTATTATTATTATTATTATTATTATTATTATTATCATCATTACAGCCCTAATTTGAGCACTGTTGCTGTTATTAGTATTTTCTTACTGAATGCAAGCTCTAAAGTGCTAATACAGATCGTCTCTGAACGAATCATCGGGGATTTAGGATTCATAATCGGTATATGTAGTACGAGTTCAAGATTTCCTCGCCTTCAAGATGAAACCCAAGGGAAAACAAACAGGGCAGGGCTGCCAGACAGTACTCCGATGATACCGCTTTAGAGAATCGTCAGGTATTTTCTCGGCGGCTGATCTGCAGCGTGCGGACTGCGCTTGGATGCAGCGTTTTTTTGGCCTGTCCGTCTGAATTTCAGTCAGTGTCGGTAAAGTTTTCGTTTTCCATGCTGTTAACCGGGAAGCGAACGACAGTAATGCAATTGTTTAAAAACCAGTCAAATGAAATCTTGATTTGAGAATGAAATATTGTTGTCAATTGAGTGAGTTTGTTTTGTACTGATCCATATATGAACTTTAATTATCTTTCTTTGGCCAAAGTATACGCCTACCCAAGCAATTATGGCTTCCAAATATATGCATGGTACATAAAGAGTAGTTTAAAGAAAATCGTAGTTTTATGTAGTCAGTTCACCAGTATCTCTACTTTAGTCAGGGGCTGATTTACTTCTCTCGGGGCCCTTGGCTAACATGGGTACGGGGCCCCCTAAGTGGGCCACTTGTGCTAATTTTTTTGAAACGGAAAAAGAAATGAGAGGGAATTAAAAACGATGGAACGTCAATAATCTGATAATCAGTGGACTTGGTGTCGGCGGTAAAGCTTACTGATTAGGGTGAGGGTGGAAATTCTGTCTGTAAAATTCTTTCTGAGGGAGGGGGAATCACACCAATGGATTGATTGCTCAAATTAAAGTTCCTCCGCTCTCTCCTTTGCTGTGATCCCAGGCTGTAGACTTGGGCATGGGTTCCCAAACTTTTCAGCCAACGACCCCCAAAATAACACTGTCAGAGAATCCCACAGAGCTCCCCTTAGTAGATCTGGGGAGGGCTTCCTGTGGTACAGTACATCAGAATTGGCTGGTTGTGATTGCGGTTACCATAGACTTTTCTCATTTTTTTAAGTTTTGATAAACATACTCTGGAAATCTTATTATTCTTGGCAAATACTAAAGACTCTTATTCTCGTGACTCCTGCACCAGTGGTAACCCCTGACCTAGCCTATGCCTTATTTCACCCCAAGGCTAAGGTTTTCTTGAATTTTTGCTTATGTTTGTTTAATAATTTGTCTAGCATTATAGCAGAATAGCATGAAAGACAAGGGAGATGTAATGTTATTCTTAGGCTACTTTTGTCTTCTGTTTGTTATGTTGAGTCGCTTGACAGTGAAGACAACCAGATTGTTGACATTTATGTAGCAGTTTTATTACCCTGTAAATAGTCTGTAGGGTTTGCAAACTTTCCCAACACTTCTGATTTTTGATTTATAATGGAATAATCTAGATTTTCTATTAGAATGCTTGCATAAGATTGCTTTACAATGTCACAGTGGGCCTGTGTTCATACCACAGTTTTAGGGCCTCTGTTATTCCTAATTCATGTTAACAATATTGACAACAGTATATACAGTAAGCTGGTTAAATTTGCCGATGACACCAAGGTGGGTGGTGTAGCAGATAATGAACTAGCAGCACAGAGGCTACAGCAGGATCTTGATCCCATGTCCCACTCTTGCCAGTGTGGGGAAGCAATAAAAAAGGCCAATAGGATGTTGGGTTGGGCTCTGGGTGTGTGGAGTTTAAGTCAAGGGAGGTGATGCTATGATTATATAATTCCTTGGTAAGACCCCACCTAGAATATTGTGTGCAGGTTTGGTCACCATACATTAAAAAGGACATTGCTGCCTTAGAAAGGGCTCAACTTAGGGCTACAAGAATGATTCCTGGTCTTAGAGGAATGTCTTATGAGGAGAGGTTAACTGAGCTGAATCTGTTCAAGGGGGACATGATTCAGATATATAAGATTCTAACAGGTCTCGATGCTGTTCGGCTGTGGTTTTTGTTTGATCATTTGCTCATACAAACATCATGCGTGTAACTAAACTCCAATAAGGGCAAAGGTGTGTCATCATGGAGGCGGTTCCACTTTGTGCAGCTTGGTGAGATGCATCTAACCGTAATGCATTGCGTCAGGATCAGAATGCGTTGCTTTAAGCCAGCGCTGTAAGAAGTCGAACGCACCCAATGACCAGACTGGGGAAACAAACTGAAACGTGGACTTTAGAGACACGACAACAACCAGAAACAGTTGATTACATGGGGAGCCCACACGATTGTGTTTAAATGCTAAAAGAAAAACATATTTAGGGGTAATTTTGGGGGGCCGGGAACCAATTAATTGGTTTCCATTATTTCTTATGGGAAAAATTCAATCAGAACTCAAACTTTTTAGGATTCGATCCGGAGTCCGGAACCGATTAAGTTCGAGAACCGAGGTACCACTGTATTCGTTTAAATACTAGAACTCATGGCCATAAGTGGAAATTAGCAGGAGAACATTTTAAACTGGATTTGAGAAAGTACATCTTCACACAGCGTGTAGTTAGAGTATGGAGTAGTCTTCCTGTTAGTGTAGTGAAAGCTAAAACCCTGGGTTCCTTTAAATCAGAGCTAGATGAGATTTTAACTCGGAGCTATTAGTTAAGTTCTCCCCAAATGAGCTTGGTGGGCCGAATGGCCTCCTCTCATTTGTATAGTTCTTATGTTCTTATGTTGAGAGTCTGAAAGCATGAGTGTCACGCCAGATGCGTGAGCTGGCAGCCCTGCCTTCTGTGTGCGTCTGTCTCTGACTTTCGGTGCCTAGCGATTCACTATTGCACAGCATTAGGAGCCACTGGCATTCACAATTAATTTCCTCCCCCCTTACAGTCTGCTGCTGTGGAGCATTATGAAAGCAGCCCAAAAACCCAACAGCTGCGACCTCCTAGTATTTACCTGCAACTATATTTTCAGAATAGCCCAACTGGGCAGGAAGACCACAGACCTGGCAATTCTGCCCTAGATGCAAAGAGAAATCTTCGTAGCATGACGACTCAAAGGAGGAATAGTTCATTATAGCTGGGATGGGGGAGGGGGGGAATTTTCTGTACTGAAAACTAAAATGCAAATAACACACATCTTGGTATAGTTGAAATCATCATATTCTCTTATATCCATAAATGTGACTTCTGGAAATTCTGTCTTCATGGGGCCCCCAGTTTCTGGGCATCCCAGGTGGCTGCCTGCTCTTGCCTTATGGTAAGTCCACTCCTGATCTGAATGGTTTAGCTTTTACTTGAAGTTATGTGCTGAAAGGCTAAAGGTTTACATATCGGAACCTACTAGGGATGCACGATATCAAAAACTGAAACCGATACCGATAACTGATAATTAAGTCCTTGTCATTGCCGATACCGATACCAATAAATTCATATTATATATTTGTTATAATTTTCATATGATCTGCAGTTTATGCATCCAACTGTGCCTAACTATGACAGTAAACATAAGTCTTTTCAAATGTTTTTATTTTATTTTTTTGTGTAAGGCACCAC
>JABFEA020000010.1:23574147-23610937 GCA_019775915.2 Cyphomyrus plagiostoma | reverse complement strand
CAACCCCCCTCTGGCTCCAATCACTAAGTGCAGTTAGTCCCTTTCAGTTTGCCCACTCCTCTGTAAATCCCAGTGTGGCTCCCCAGTGCGCCAATGGAGAGGTAGCCTCACCGCTGGGGTCACTGCCTCTCAGAGGAGCGCTGCAGGCTGGTGCGATCAGCGTGAATGCCATGCGGCACTCTCCAGACATCCCATCAATGCACATGTTTACTGTGGCCTTGTGTCACACTTATCATCGAGACTTAATTAGCACACGATGTGTCTGAGTTGCACATGTCTCACTAGAGCCTTTAGTGTGAGACGTTAAAAGCCAAAACAGGCACAAAACAGCAAGACAAACATTTGCCGCCCTGGTTCGCAGCTTTCTGCCGCTATCTCCCTCTTTGTGAGCATTGTAGTGGCTTGTTAACCTATTTGTTTTTGGCTGGGGAGACATGGTAGAGCACTGTGTATTCCAGCGGAGGGCCTAAGTAACCAAAATCCCCCCTTGCAGCCTCGGCCGGCGTGACCCCAGCTGGTGAACTGCTAGGGGGAATTGACTTCATCAACACCATGGGAATCAATTAGCATCAGCTGTTTGGAGCCCTTTTTGCCAATGGCGGGGAGCGATTGGGAAGAAGAGAATGAGGAGAGTCAGAATCCTGACCCCTTTTATTGGGTTCAGCTCCTTACCACTGTGATACCATAGTGTTTGCCTATGTCATCAAGTGGGCAAGAGCTGCAGAGCTGAATAGCACTGAAAAATCCTTTAAACCTCTTTGGGGCCATCAATTCGAGGACTCTATAGAATCGGCCTTTTGCATTTGAAAGGCTTCAAGGTTTTTTTTTCTATCTCACTCTCTCCCCCCCCCCCCCCTCCATCCTCCCACCCCCATCAAATAAAAGCGGTTGAAGACAATGTGATGGTGGTTCCTCATGGTCATTCAGGATAAACAAAAGGTGAAAAAAATGAACTGCTTCTGAGAGAATGACATTTTCTTTCTTCTGAGAATCGAGCAATTTGCTGAGGCCTATATAACAGGTCAGCCATTAAGGCTCAGCGCTCTCGTTATCCCAGTGTGAGTGGTTCACTGCCGGCCAACTCTGGGGGGTGCAGGTGAAGGGCCCTCTGCCAGTTAATCCTTACAAGTGTGTGTGCTTGACTCGCCAGTTATAGAAATTAAAATAATGTGCAAGATATTCCTCAAACTTTAAAAAAGCACTCTCAGGCCCCTTCTTCCTTGCCAAAATTTCATTTGTTTTCTTCAGAAAGAAAACACAGCAAACCACGTAATTCTGTAGAGGTATATCAAAGAGTTGCCATTAAAAATGGTGAAAGATGCTTGAGTAAGGTCAAGCCACAAGCCAGATTGCAGTCACCACATTAATCGCAGTCACAGTAGTATGTGTTTTCAACAGCAGTAAGTTTTATTCGCTTTGCCCAAACTCACATGTGTTTCTGATTGCTGCGATGCAGGAAGACGTTTGATGTTGAATGCAAAGGCAACATTGGAGGAGTCCTGCTCATTGCTTGATTATTTTTCCATTGCCAACTTAGCTACATTTGTATTTGCTATTCAAACAACTTAATGAAAAGTTCTTAAGGTGGCCAGGGATCATTCTGGTTCCTCATCCAGTCCCTTTAAATTCCTTCCCCTTACCTAGTGAGCTGCAGCGTTGGAATGTACTATGATGGCGAGCAGGGGAGGTGTGTACTTTGCCCAGCTGGAACATACCAAGACGAAGAAGACCAGGTGTCATGCGAAATCTGTCCTAGACCAGAAGGGGCCAGCAATCTCTGGAGAGTGGGGGCCCGAAACATCTCAGAGTGTGGAGGTAAGAGTCAGAAACATAATTTGGTCAATTGGTGGTAAGAGTTACATGCCTTTTCATCAGTGTATTATAAAGCTATGACCTTAATAAGAATGTTTTAGAAAAGTACTTCAATGAATATTAGTTTGTAGAAATTGGCAGTAATACTGCAAGTAATGACAACACTCTTATTTCTTATTTATTAGTGGAGCTATAGTCCCACTGAGTCTTTCTAGACCACTTTCAAAGAGTATGAATTAAACCTCTTGTGAGGCTCTGAAACACACAGGAAGCTAGAAACTTCGATAAAGATCTTACAGATTGAATAGTCACCTATGCCGCAGCAGAAAGCCTCTTTTTGATTTGTGGTGGCTGAGCACAGCGCTGAATTAAGCCACCATGTTTTGGTTCCACAAACTTTGCTCTGTCATCCAGTTAACGGCTGTACAGCAGATGCCATCTCCCACTTTCTTCAAACAGACTAAACAAAAAGAGCTATCAGAGAATCTTACTTGCAGCTAGTTTTGTTAAAGGCCATTCAGGGTATGTAGAAAGAAAGGACTCTTAGATGATGGATAATACACAAAATGGTCAGAGGTTTTTGGACACCAGTTGTCCAACATCCCATTCTGAAACCAAGGGCATTACTATAACATCAGTCCATGCTTTATTGCTTTAATAGCCTGTGTTCTTTGGGGAAAGCTTTCCTTTTCTTGTCCGGACATTGGAGGTGGGATTCAGGCTGGCTAATCGGGTCCTTTTCTGAGAGCCTGCATCGTTGCCACTTGAAACCGAACTTGCGCTCAGACGTTTCCACTCTTGAATGATCTGATTTGCTGTTGAAATGGGCAGCTGTATAGCAGGATAAACCGACCTGTTGGAAAGATGGAATCCTATTATGTGCCAGGTTGAAAGTCATTAAGCTCTTCTGTACTGCCATCCATTCTGCTGCATTGTCTTGCTGGTGATTGTATGGTTGTGTGCTTAATTATGCACTCACACCAACATGTGTAGCATTATTGACTAGTTCTTCTAATTACTAGAGGTGTTCACTTAATTTTGCCTATGTAGGCATAGCATGATGCAGGGAATTTAAACCAACACTCTTCTGGTATTTGAAACCTTGTTCAGAGTTGTGTCATGTCTTTGTTTGCTCTCCAAGGTCAGTGTCCTGTTGGTCACTACTCTCCTGATGGCTTTGTGCCCTGCTCACTGTGCCCCCCGGGCTCCTACCAGCCTGAGGCTGGTCGCACCACCTGCTTCCCATGTGGAGGGAACCTCGCCACCAGACATGCTGGAGCTGTTTCTTTCCAGGACTGCGAGACCAAGGGTGAGAGAACGGCAAACCAATCCACTGGCAACAGAAAGCCCTACATTCAGTGGAATGTACGGACTCCCAGGACCCTGCTACTACTGGCTGTTTTTTTTTCTCCACAAAGAAAAGAACTTAGATTCTGTTCAAAGAATATAAGTTCTAGTCCCAGCAAGTATCCTATTGAAATACCTGTTTAAATGAATTGGTTTGGTAAAGATATGCATCTCTGACAATGGCAGATTATTAACTGATGGACAGCAATAGCAATGACTGATCAGCATGATTTTGTTCCTTACAGTTCACTGCTCACCTGGACATTATTACAACACCAGCACCCACCGCTGCATCCGGTGTCCACCGGGGTCTTACCAGGGCGAGTTTGGACAGAGCTACTGCATGGCCTGTCCAGGAAACACCATGACTGACTTTGATGGCTCCACCAACATCACACAGTGCAAGAGTAGGTGTTTATATCCCCCACGTGCAATGCAGGCAGGTTTGCACACAGTGACTATACATCTGGTCGAAATCTTAATGTCTAAGAAACGGAAACAGATTATGTGTAATATACAACAAAATAATAATTTAAAGTAGAATGTCTGCTCTTACTACAATGCAAAATGATATAACATTGTGTCAAAGTTTTTCTGCGTGGTGTGGACACTTTAGTCTAAAGTCAGAGGTACTTAGGTACTAAACCCAAGTGCAAAATACTAGAGCATCCAGTGTGACTAATGCAAACTTACTTTAGACATACACTAAGTGCCTTTTTCTGTTACCTAAATTGGTAACTATCGCTTTCGGCCAGGAGCAGATATCATCAGGTGGTGTCCAAATTTTATTGAGTGTTTCGGCCCTCAACCACTCTCCTGTTGGCGGGCCGGCTGTGATTGGACAGATCACTGCCTATCTGCTCCTGGTCTCCAGCTCTCCTCTTGCCTATTTACTCCCCCATTCTGCGTGCAGCTTGCTTTTTGCTGCTCCTGCTGAGGCCAAGTGCTGACAGCATCTGCCACACTGACTTGGCTGGGAAACCTCTGCAGCCAACCTCAACTGGGAAGAGCCACACCTGCCAGCCCTTGTCCCTACAATCCTGGACCAAGAACTGATACTTGAGGGCCTTCCTCTCATGAGCCTCTTCGCAGCCTTCCTCCCATGGCACTGTTAGCTCGACCAGGATCATCTTCTGGTCTATAGTTGACCATAGTACAAGGTCTGGACGGAGTGTTGTGAACACCACTTCTGGCAATTTCAGCCGGCTTCCCACGTCGACCGCCATCTCCCAGGAACTAGCGGTTTGCAACAGGCTGGTCTTTGTCTTCTTGCTTCTGAAGGGCTTAGCACCCTCCTTAATGAAAGGGATTGGTTTCTTCATGGTGGTGCTAGCTGGTCTCTTTTTGCACCTTTCCCGCTCTAATATGTCAGCGAGGAACAAAAGAACCTTGTCGTGGCGCCACCTATACCGGCCTTGGGATAGAGCTGTTTTGTACTCAGATAGTATGTGCGCTAGCATCCCTCTCTGGCCACAGAGTTTGCAGAGTGGATCCTCTCAGCCCCCATGTGTGCAGGTGAGATGGCGTGGGAAGGGTGTCATAAACAGACCGCAAGAGGAAAGAAATGCGATAGGGCTCCAGTCTCTACAGCTCTGTCCATGAGATCTTGCACTTGGGCAGATCCCATTTTGTCCAGGCACCCTGGGAACCTTGTTCTACTGCTCTAGACATCCGCCCCTCTTCCTCTCGGGTTCGAACTTCTACCTGGACCGTATCTCGCCTGCTTCTTGCGTTGGCCTTCCCTCATTGCTGGAAGTGCGCAGAGCCGAGGCCTTGCCTCTGGGAGCATTGGTTACCAATGATGTCCCACAGCTTCAAAGAGCTGATTGCTTGCTCCACCGCTGTTCTGGCTGCCTATTTGCGTCCAGATCTGGTTTGGACTCTTACTTGGCTCACCAGGTCATCAAAGGAATTGCTAAGGCTTATTTGAACTCTGCATTTGGCCACTTTAAACTCCTCCACAGCCGATGACAGTGGGAGCTGAAGTTGCCCAGACTGAATGTAAAGGCCCACTGAGTAAAAGCTAGGTGCTTATTGGTTTTTCTCTCGATGCCTTCAACAGCGGTTATAGAGAACTCATAGATTGTGAAGAGCCACAGCAACCTGGTTAGAAGTCCATGTTGGTACAGCCAGGTCTTGAATTTACAAGGTAGTTCAGACCTGTTGATTTTCTTTAGCCATTCCTCGCTCTGTTTCACTGCATTGGAGATATGGGTTCTGTCGGTCAGGGATGCATCATACCACTTCCCCAAGCACTTCACTGGGTTGTCCAGGATGGTTGGAATAATCTCACCTTGGATGCGGAGGCTAAACTTGCTGGTGACCTTGCCTCTCTTGATCACCAGTCCTCTGGATTTTCTGGCCCTGAACAGCATTCTTGCCCAAGTGGCTGCTTTATCCAAGGTTTCCAACACCCATCTTGCTTGGACATGCGTCACAGTTGTTATTGTGATGTCATCCATGAATCCTCGTAATACTGGTTGGACAACGCCCGGCTCCAGTACGGGGCCATGGGTAACACGCTCAGCTGCGGATATTATCAGGTGCATGCTCATCAAGAACAAGACAGGGGAGATGGTACATCCTGTTGGAATTCCTTTCTGGAGGTCCAGCCATCTCGTTGTGAAAGAAGCTGACGTAAATCTTAGTCTGAACCCTCCAAGATAGCTGGTGATCATGTTCCGCATAGCCACTGGGATGTAATAGTGGTTAAGGCTTTGCTGGATAAGGCTGTGTGGGATTGAGTCATAGGCATTTGCAAGGTCTAACCAGACCACTGTAAGATCGCCTTTCCTCCTCTTGGTCTCCTGGATCAACTGGGTGATCATTGAAATGTGCTCTATACATCCAGAAAATCCTGGGATACCTCCTTTTTGAATGGATCTGTTGATGTAATAATCTTCTGTCATGTAGGAGGTCAGTCTTCTTGCGAGCACAGAGAAAAAGATCTTATATTCCACATTCAGGAGGGATTTTGTTCTAAACTGCTCGATCGTGGAGGATCCTTCTTCTTTAGGAACAAAACAGACCTTTGCCAGCTTCCAGCTTGCTGGGATTGAGCCTTTTGCCCAGATCTTCCTCAGGATCTTCCACAGCCTTCGGTATACCGCTTGGGCCAGGGGCTGCTGAACGCTCCCGCTTTCCGGACAATGTCCTGGATTTCCTGCCAGGTGGGTTATCTTTTATCTTCGGCCTTTCCGGTCTGGGGATATCGGGGTTATCTCCTAGCCCCTGATGTCTGTTGGGGTCGCTGTGGGACTTGCTAAGGAAATTTTCTGCTTCGAGCTTTGAGCTGCTTAGCATGCCGGATTTCTGTTGGCCGAGAAGTGTTTTCGTAAAGCCGTATGGGTTCTTAACAAATTGTGCCCGTGTTTTCTCCTTCTTCTTCCTCTGGCGCCGAAGGTATTCTGCCCTCCTGAGTTTGCAGAGATCTTCCCTCAGCTTGCCTATGAGGTCCTTGATGCCCTCTCTCTCAGCTAAAGAGCGGTTTTTTAACTGTTTGTTGAGTGTTCATATTTCGCCCCTCAGCCACCGGATCTCCCTTTCTCTCCTGTTTAGTTGTTGTACTGGTCGGATATGGCTTTTTTGCTCAACAAGGCCAAAGCGCTCCTTAGCAAGGTTATATACCATGGTTGCAAATGAGTTGATCTTTTTCTGTACAGGGCCTGCTAACGTTGCTCCTAGGATGCCGTCCAGGTCATTATGGAACTGAGTCCAAGTGATGGTGTCTGATGATTTTGGCCACTTGATTTTCTCCCTCCTTGGCAAACAGATTGGGGTTACTGCGGGGGAGTTTGCTTGTCTTTGGTGATGTGGCAGCTCAAGCGCAGAGAGATCCTCAGCTCTGTGGGGTGCTTCCTGGCTGGGGTTCTCCTTCGTCTCACCGGATGCTAGATCCGTGCGTTGCACTTGAGTTTCTGATGTTTCACACCTTGACTTGCCCTGGTGGATTTTGAGCCCCTTGGTGTTTTTGCAGGTTTTTCCGCAATGACACCTGATCACAAATTCCTTCCCAGTCAGTGTTGATTGCTTCAGATTTCTCGTAGTCGTTTTCCGTGTCCTGGCCGTTACCGATATAGCTGTAATAGCCATTATAATCTAACAGTCAACAACGACCAAGAGCTGGGGAAGTCAGTGGTAGAAAAAGTTTAGTTGAAGTGTTTCCAGAAGAGATGGATTTTAATAAATTAAATACATTTTCCTTGAGGGAAATACATATATGATACCTTGATTTTGATACCGGCTCCTGAGCAATACTTTCCCCAATACCACTATGTTTTTAAATCAATTTCAACAAGAACAACAACAAAAATACCTTAAACTTTACAACACATCTTTTATTTGAACAAGTCATTGTGTCAGTTGTTTAATTACTGGGGGGGAGTGATTGCGATCATAATGGGACACAACCTTTTATTTATATTTTACTTATACAACCCGTGAAATGATTAGAATTCATAAATTAATCTGGCCAGCAGATCGATATTTCGTTTTCTACAGCACAAAAAAACAATGTGATGTTATTCTGCTAATAATTAAGCGCCGGCATGTTTCACCATCTACATGGGGGCCGCCTACATTCAATCTGAGGTACAAAATAATCCCATCTGTTCTGTCTCTTTTTCTGAACTTCCACAAAATTTCTATGGTATCACCAATTAATTACTGTAATTACAGTAGCACCTCCGAGGACCAGCACCGCTTGCACACACACACCTGCATACACAGCACACCGATTCTCACTCTCCCCCGGAGTTTCACGTGGTTTACGGTGATGTGGTCCGCCACTATATGGGGGACATATTTACAAGTCGCACTGGTGCCCCTAGTTATAAAATTTAGTCACACTATTTCCAGTGGAACCCTGAGGAGCTACACTTTTGTTTCCTTAGGCATTTTTACAATACACGACAAATACAAACAATAACACACACACAAGCGAGCCAGTTCACAAGTTTTGTTAGAGACTTTAGATATTCACATAAGTACGCTGCATGCTTATTAGCTGACACATGCTGAGGTTTACTGTTTGGGTATCGGAATTTCGCACTGAAACATAATTAATTTTTCGATCCCCAATAGGTTCAGAGCATTTTGATCGGTACCACGAAAGTACTGAAGTTCTGTACGCAGCCCTAGTTGTGAGAGATTGCTGAGCAGGTGTAGTGTAGCTCGTTTCACAGTTGATAACATCAAACATGAAACACCCCTGGTGTGAATGAAATTTGTTTTCTTGTGGTGAAGGAATCACCTGGTTCATGTTTGCTTGCTGACCTTAGAGGGCTCCTGTTAAGGGATTCAATGTAGACAGGTGCCATTTCATTACCGGCTCTGAAAGCAAGGACCAAGGAGTTAAACTTGATGTTAGCATCCGTAGGAAGGGAGTGGAGAGCAATAAGGAGAGGTGTAACCTGAGAGCAGATGCTGGCAGCCTTGTCAGTAAAGAGTTACAGTAATCAGGTTTAGAGATGACAAGTGCCTGGACAAGGAATTTTAACTGTGTGTACAAACACTACAATAAATCTATACGATTGGGAAATGATGATCAGTGATCAGCAAAGGATAGGTCTTCTGGAAGGAAAGTCAATAAAGCTGGATGTTATCTCTGTAATAATGGAATTGGGAATGCAACATGGAAGATGACAGCAATGAGGTGGTATACAGAGAAATTTGGAAGGGGCCGAGAACTGAGTCTTGTGTTACATCAGCTGTTACCTGATACTTAGATATATGACACTTAACAGATACTTAGATGAATCTGCTCCCCTAGATGCCTGGAAGCTTCTGTCTGGGTGGTAAGAGTCACACCACCTCAGAGTAGTTCCCGTGATGCCAGTTGATAGAGGGCAGACAGGAGGATCTCATTGTTCATTGTCTTGAAAGCTACAGATAGTTTCAAAAGAATGAGAACCAACAGTCTAGAAGCAGTTCTTACAGATTAGTAAGCCAAGTATTGAGGGTAGTCTTGGTTCAAACCATCTAAATGGTTACATTCAACATAAGTTTTCATAAGTACCTGAAGAAATGTCACCTAATTTTGTGGACTGACACATTACAGAGATTAGTTTTGATGACTTTACACTGAGCTACCATCATTAGAATGCTAGAATGGCACTAATAGCACATTTAGTCTTGCTTAATGGTCTGCCACTCTCTCACAGACAGACAGTGTGGCGGAGAACTGGGGGAGTTCACTGGATACATAGAGTCCCCAAACTACCCTGGCAACTACCCCGCCAATATAGAGTGCACCTGGACCATTAACCCTCCTCCCAAGAGGAGAATTCTGATCGTGGTGCCTGAAATATACCTTCCAATTGAAGATGAGTGTGGAGACTACCTAGTTATGAGGAAAAGCTGTAAGTAAAACAGGATGCAAGCATCACCGTCATCTCATGAAGCACTGATGAACAAAGCCTTAAAGTGCTCAAAAGTGGTTTTGACCACGTTTCCCTCTTTGTCAGCTTTTGCAAACTCAGTGACAACTTATGAAACGTGCCAGACATACGAGCGACCCATCGCCTTCACCTCGCGCTCCAAGAAGCTGTGGATCCAGTTCAGATCCAATGAGGGTAACAGTGGGAAAGGGTTCCAGGTCCCTTATGTAACATATGATGGTAAGCAGAGTCAGCTGATATGTGGCATTTGCTAAAGCCATAATTTAAGGATGCATATAAAGCTCAGCTAAATGTTACAGATAACAAACCATGTATGCTGTACAATTTGAGCAGCAATAAACAGTTTAATGAAAAATGCCTTTTGCTTTATTATTGGCTTTGGTTTTATGTAGAACTGGATGTGTCCTATTTATATAATTTCAGAGGATTACCAAGAACTAATTGAAGACATAGTCAGGGATGGTAGGTTATACGCATCAGAGAATCACCAAGAGATACTGAAGGTGAGAAACTACTTTTGTACAGCATTTGTCAAAAATTGAGATATTAAGGTCACAATTTCTGTACTACATTTGTAAAGCCACATAAACTTGTGTAATAAAATGTATTTTATAATTTTAATATTTTCTGGTTACGTCTTAATGTCTATTGAATTGTAACGCTTACATGTGCCTTTGATACTGATATTAAAATTGTATAATGTCGCCATCTAGTGTACATGTAATGGTACTGTAAAATGGCATTATTTTCCAATGTTGTATTTAATGTTTTCAATTGCAAAATGCTTTATGTAATTAAGATTTTTCTCACTAGGACAAGAAGCTGATGAGAGCTCTTTTTGATGTTCTGGCGCATCCACAGAACTTCTTTAACTACACCGCTCAGGAATCCAGAGAAATGTTTCCCAAGTCCTTCATCCGGTTCTTGCGCTCTAAAGTTTTGAGATTTCTACGGCCATAGCCTGAGGGAAAGTTCTGCTCTTCACTCTGAAATGCTTCTCTTTATTATTCCTCATAGTCCTAGGGGTTCTGTTGGTAACAGGGGGATATGAAAGGTTCTGTCTGGGAAGGTCCAGCCTGACTTCCTCTATCACCTAAAATCCTTCTGGAATATATGATGAAGATCACAAGACAATTCTGCACTTTTCCCAAAGAGAGACAAATAAGCAGTCTTTACTATGGTATACCTTGTAAGATATTTCCTCCACCAGAACTTAAATTGGATGTCCTCTGAATTTATGGATATCTGTTTCAGCAATGGTGAGAATCTTTATAATTTCCGATAAACATATAACCTTTAGTATCTGTGATTCAGAAATGTATGTGAAACTTTACAAAGATTAATCACACTGCAAACTAAAGACTGATGCTATCCTGGATAGTGGCCTGTTCATGGAAACTGATTTCAAAAGATGCTTTTTTAAAGCTTTAAGACTTCTACTCCGGCATTGTGATGAGCCGTATGTAGCCTTGGCTTTCATAGTCTTCATAGTCGTTTGCTGTAGACACTGTTTATAGTATCTGCTAACTGACACTTCCTTATACAATTACGGAAAAAAAACATGTTGTCTGTGTGTCACAAGACTTTTCAGTACCCATTAAACAAGGTAGTTCTTATTACATTTACAAAAAAATACTAATGATTTGTATGGAAACAGGAGTAATGTAGAAAATATAAAAGTGATGTTTATGAGCTAAAAATGTAATAGGGAGAAAAAACTATACATAGCACAAAAATATCCATATGTCATATGTCTAAGAGCACTACAAAGAGAGTAGTGGCAAGTTATAGCAATTATTTGTAAGAATGTCTTTTGTATATATTATGTAAAAATAAAAACACAACTTATTCTAGTCAGCCCCACCTGTGATTTAGGTGTTTTTTATTGTAAATGTTTTAGATTTTTTTTCTCTGTACAGTTGTGCATGTTAAAGAAATATGGACACTGATTTCACACCTCTTTGCCATATTCTGAACACCCTTTGATTAACAGGACAATAGTTATAGATCAGATGACCTTGAGGAGAAAACCAAATATTTTCCCTCCTTCCCTTCCTTCTCAAAATACAACAGAGGGCACCTGAGAGGAACGCAGAGTGTAAAAGCTGTAAAGTTGCGTGTGGAACGATGAAGTGGTCTATACTTTTAGTTCACAGAAAATGCATATCTGTTTGTTTTTGTTTCGTACAGCTAACTTGTTGTAAATAAAATGAGTTAATCTGGAGTCGGACTTTTATAATTGTTTAAGTGCTTTTAAAAAACAGTGGAGGCACATATGTGTTACTTAAAAAAAAACTATTTACTGTATTACACACCAGATGGTTCAAAATTCACTGGAGGGGACTGTATGTAATTTTTTTTCCCAGTGTTGAGGTCACGTTCAGCATCACACAGTCGGGAGGTGAGCCAAGAAGCAGGCAAGCAGAGCCGTAGTTGAAGACAAACGGGGTTTATTTGGAGCGAGACAGGGTAGACAGCCACTAACACTGGAAACATCAATGCAGGATCTGGGGAAGACTGACTCAGACAAGGAATAAATACACAGGACTAGCAGGTACTAACAAGGAACAGGTGAGAACAATCAGGTAAAAACACGGGGTAATGAGGTGGGCGTGGTACACACGAGGAGCGTTCGGAACGGGGCGTGTTAGTTGATTTCGGCATGTAGGAAATGAGCTTTTGAATCCAAGTTAGTGGGATTATTATGTGTTGTTGATGTTTTAAGTAAATGAACCCCCATTGTCATAGGAAATTTTCCAAGCACAAGACCATGGGGAGCCTGTCCCTGGGGACACAGGGCACAAGGGAGGGGTAAGGAGAACTTAGATTTATCATCCTGGAAGGTATGGAGCATACACTGATTGTGGCATGTTGCCGCACCCACCATACAACCCTGGAACTGTAGCCAATATTATTATCCAGCATTAATATTATTTACACTTTTTCAAAATTTTACTCATAGCTGCAATACCGTGCAAAAGTCTTAGGCAGTCAAAAACAAAGATATTTACATGATTGTCATGTTTATGTAACACTGTGTCTGTCAAAGTGTGTCAGCTTAGCCATTTCAAAGCCTCTTCTAAATTCACGCCAGCATTTGCAACAACCATCCAACACACCTATGTATTTTTTGACCCAACTGATAGCATTGGCTACTAGCTTTTTAAACTAAATCATTTATTAATTAAGTTGGTGGTGAAATTTAACAAATGCATGGCATGGCTGAGGTTTGGGAACCAAAACAGTGTAAGAGCAGCACCAGTAATACCAGTATCTGGAATGTGGGAGAGAAGGATTTTATGATTAGTTATTCTAAGCCATTCAACAAGGTATCAGCTTTTTGGAGAACAGCAGAAATTCCTGTTTATATTGTATATTGTGTTACTTTTAATTTGCATACTACCCATATAAATAGCTTTAAACATTTTCTTTGACTTTCTAAGGTTTTACCCAGTATTGTGTATTTCATTGATTTGCAGTTCACTGAGAATGTGCTTTTCCCTGTTAAGCTGAAGGGTTTATTGAATTTTAAAATATTTATTTAGCATTTTTAATTTCTGACCAATTAAATGTTGCATTTAACAGATCAGATATACTAGTGAGTTATTTGCCAAACTGTAAGAAAGCTTTCATGTTTTGACTAGTAATGCAGGCTTTATTTTACTACCTGTAAATCACCAGGATTGCATTACAAAAACGTACCACTAGATGTGCCCATTGCATTAAAAACGCAACACTACAAAACGCATACAGGCTCGATTTTTGCCTTGACTTTCATGGACTTCTATATCGTGGTCCCATTCTGACTTTCAGGTCAGGTCAGCTTCATCCACTGAAAATTATTTGATAACACTATAGCTGAGGGGTATATGCTTAATTAATGCATTAATGTACCAGTAACTAAGTGATAGTTATGTACTGATCCCATGTTTGTTCATCATTAATCAATCATGACTGTGCATGTACTTGACACAGCAACCATATTACTTCATGATTTTGTTCTTGAGTATTAACTGATTACCTAAGATATTTGTTCCCCCTCAAGGAAAGTATTACCAGTTAGAGTTAGATGATTTAAATGCATTCAAAGCAGTGGTTACTTTAACTGGTTATGCTGTTAAATCCATAGCACTGGCCTTCACAATCAGATCATCATCATTAACTCACCTTGTGTTATGTTTGTTATTTATCAGTTAACATACACTTTTCGATTAAAGCAAAATATTAGAGCGATTTTCCCTTGTCAGCCGGTGAAGATGCGTGCAAAACTCACTGGCACTCCTCATCGTTTTGAGTATAGACATGTGTTGATCTCTGTGACGCAAATCATACATAATTGCACTTAGGCGAATCGGGCATTGGATGCGTTTGTAATAAAGTTTTGGCCGGCAGATGGTGTTGAAATGGTGGGCGAACACATCGAAGCATGCAAACACGCCCTGCAACACGTACAGATATTTTCAAATCACTTTTTGAACCCAATAACCAACACAAACGATATACTCTTTAGGCACAAGAAGCATTAATCTACCTCCATGGATGAGCTGGTGGGTCACTCTCAGAAAAATAGTAAAAATGTGTATCTTTGCTTGTCACTGTACTCTCAAGGGTCTGCTAATTATACCCTTTGCTGTAGGTAATTTTATCTTTCATGGTACAGAAATGGACTCTGCGGAACATTTCTGTACCACTCATGGTACATTAAGTTGTTTGTACCTTTGGGATGTTCCTGAGAGTTCATTTCTGTACTTTAAAAGGTACAAATGTAAGAGTATAGCCCCAGTGACTAGCAAAGGTACACATGTTCCTCCTTTTTTTCTGAGACTAATGAGATTTTTGCATCTATAGTTTTTAATAAATATCAGTCCTCAGTCTGCATATGCATTTTACCATTCAGCAACAGGACTTTTTAAATCTGTAGTTAACCCATAGCCCGTATCTAAGACATTTGCAACAAATGACAATGTAAAGTAATAATTTAAGTGAAACTGAGCATAGCATACATTCAAATATGGCCTATGAGATACCATCACATCATTCTTAGGATCATGCATGAAAATAATGGCAGGGGTTTTTTGATCAGTATTTTGGTAAGCATAGATAAAAATGCATTATTGACATTAATATAGTGGTGTTTGTAGGAGATTATTTGGATGTGACTTAAGTTATGAACATTGCTCACCTTGGTGTGTTGTGTTCTAACAGGGGTATTGACATGGACGTTTGAAGGAAAGACATAGGTTAGGGGCAACTATGAACGAGAGTATGTACTTCTTGACTTCCCAACTATGTGTGATGTTTCAATATGCAAGACAAACACGACAGCCGGTTGATTGCAAATGTCAATCTATTGCGTGATCAGACAGTTTCATCAAGTACATTGTGTAAAGAATTTCACAACAACAGATTCTCTGGTGAGGTCAGGTGGTTTAAATCCCCACCCCGTTACACCAGAAATGCACAGGACTCTGGTATCTACAGAGCAGTGGAAAAAAACATCTTCACTGCAGTCTCAGCAAGTGAAGAGAATTATCTGTGGTACTTAGCAAAGGAATCCTGCTGCCCAGATGCCTGTGTACACAGAGGTCAGATATCAGCTGGAAAAGTAAATTGTAATACATACAAAGACATTTTAAGTGATCCTGACCAGAATACATGGTTAAAAATGGATGGATGAATGGATAGATGGATGGATGGACAGATATCACTGAGGACGTCCTGTATTGTCCTAGAGGAACCCAACATTAGAAAGGGATGAGCAGAGAGGAATGAAACTCAGTTCTGCCAAAGATCGTTCTGGTGTTGGCCGACAATCCCGACTTTCCCCAGTCTGACACATTGGCTGTGATGGAGATCATCATCTGGATGAATGAGACGTGATCACTATACTGCAGAACGCTCCCAAGGCTCCTCGTGTTCTCTCCCCATGCTTTGCTGGGGGACGTGGCCTCTTCCACAAGATCAGGCGGCTGTGCTGTGGACCCATGCGCTGCCTCTAGCTCACATTCCTGTTTGCTTCTCTGCACAGCTGAGGACTGGTTAATGAAGGAAATGTTACAAATTCCACAGGCCAGTCTGAATTGATAGCTTTCCATCTCATCGCTATAGAATGCATGAATGCAATGAATTCCTCCATTTAGGAGTATATTCTATGCCTGAACTGAAGAAAAATACAGAAATTATGAAAAGAAAAAACAAACAAGCAAATTCAATATTTATATGAAATGTTTGTCACACTTCCCCATATCTACTCATTTGTCCATCCATCTTCTGTAACTGCTTGCCGAATTTAGGGTCTGGAGACTATGGTCAGAAGGTAGGGTGGGACACTGATGGGTATGGAATTTGGTAACAAATTAATGTGTGTGTGTGTGTGTGTGTGGGGGGGAGCTCAGTATCCACAGTAAAACCCATGATGATGCAGAGGCAACATGGAAACTCCACACACATCCACAGAGCCATAGCAGAGACCCGAACCGTGGTCCTAGAAGTATGAGGCGACAGTGCTGACCATTGCACCACCAGGGCACCAGCCCGGACATCTGAAATTCTAAACTTTAGGAAGAATGTTAAACGCAGAGACTTTTGGAGTTCCACATCTGCTGTTTAGTTACATGATAATGGCCGCTCTAGTTCAGAGGTGTCAAACTCCAGTCCTGGGGGGCTGAAGCCCTGCACATTTTTGGGTTTCCACTCATTTAACACATCTGATTCAAATCCTTGTGCTAATTATTACGCATCTCTTAAGTTAAATCATTTGTGGTGGAACAGGGAACGAGCTAAGCTACACAGGGCTCCAGCCCCCCAGGAATGGAGTTTGACACCCCTGTTCTAGTTCATAACCTGTGGCAGGGCTATGTAGACATAATAGGTCATAAAGGAATGTGGACTCTAGTTAGCATCAACAGGTTTACTTTGCCTTAATGAATGTGAAACGTTAAACTCGACACAGCGGATTGCGTATGCAGCTCAAATAGCATGAAGGAGTCAGTGTTCTACATCGTCATGTCAGTGTATCAAAACAACATGGTCTACGTGACATTGAGTAACTGTCTACCCAGAAACATCCCCAAATTCCTGGTATTTGTATACTATTCCTCCCCAAAAAAACATAGCTCCTCCTCCATCCATCCATCCATATTAGCAGCAAAAATGAAAGATTGATTAACCATCAGCAGTAAAATGTGTGGGCATTTGAATAACCCTGTTAATGCATAAGGCCTATGACATATTTAGCAGGAAGAGCCAAATATTCTGAATTTGGAGGTTCGACAAGGCGCTGAAGGCAAAGTTCATCTGCAGGCCAGTGAAGCAGCATCAGAAATAACGCTCACAGACATGCACAGACCTGCATCACCTGGCGGGCGGACAATGGAGAGAATGAAGAGAATGGGGGGAGAGAGAGAGAGACAGAGACAGAGACAGAGACAGAGGGAGACAGAGGGATGGGGGCCCTGACGTTTGAGGGGCATGGATACCCTGACAGGTTCTGGGGGCCAAGCATTTGCCTGGGACTCTTGAATACATTATATGCAAACCTGGACAGGGGAGTCCAAGGTGAGATTTTGTCAGGTACAACCCCTGGCCGTACCCACTGCAGATACAAGGCAGCAGCTCCAAATGTGACAGTCATTAACGTGAAAATGCCAGGCATCAGAGATATGACACAGTACATGGTGTCTGCACCGGTTATGGCGCTGTCTGTGTGCTGGGCCATCGTACATACCTCAAGGATTTGGTGCTGTCATTCAACAAGAAGGTCCCTGCTGACTTCAACTATTTTAATAAATTATATAATAAAAAAAAGAGATCGGTACAATCTAGAAGTTTCAGTAACACATATACACTGACGTGCATAAACCATGACAATTGCCATATTCAAAACACCTTTTGATAAAAGACAATTGTTTTAGTGCCTTTGCTAATAACTAATGATATGAGAATGTATAGATTGTGACTTAAAGGATTGTAAAAGGAATCTAATTTGTGCAGACATTTTAAAAAAAATCTTTGTTATTTAAACAGTTGTCATGGCTTACTATTTAGGGCAGAATCTCTCTGACTGAGTCACAGATGCTGGAACATTCCACAATAAGGTAGCATGTCTTGTCATCTGTCCTAGACACATGTGGTCCAGGATGCTTAATGTCCGTAACTGGATTGCTGGTGTCCTTTCCAGTGGATTTCCATCTGAATAGTTACGGATGGGGAACATTCCTTCAAATTGCCTGGTACTGACATAAATCCTTCAGTTTTGGGGTTTTTCTTGGCAGGGTAGCTGGCTGGGACATGGCTCTGTCAGGGTGATTCATGGGAGCTCACAGCAGCCTCCGTCGGCGGAGCCGATGGTGGCAGAGTGATGTCAGCACATGGGCACATGCGGATGAACAGCAGCAAGTGGACTGACGAAACTCACAACATACACATGAAATAGTATCCAAGGCAATGACAACAAATTAAGCCCTGTTTCAGTTCAGTTACAGTATATTTATAGACTCTCATAGCTAATATGGGAATTAGAAGAAAGTCAACATCCTTTATGATCATCCCTCTATTTCTATAGAGAAACAGTATTAGGTTAAATAAGTGATCATTCTCCTCAAAGGGACCATAAAACAGATTTTTAATACTCAGCTGTGGACAATATTCTATGTAAAACAACCAGGCTGTATCTTATGTGGCCCCATTTATTTATGTATTTGGGGACTATCCAACACATTTGTTCCATAGCTTGTACTAACAAATAGTTGTAAAATGGGCTTATTCTTTCAAGAATGTAAAATTTCTGGGGGGAAATGAGGATTTCTTGAAGTGAAATGAATACTGGCCATATTTATTAACCTCTGAAGCAAGTGTACGGTCAGGGCCAAGGCGGATAAAGTGAGCACCCAGCTGCAGAATGTTCAGCAAGCATTTGATTGGCCAACACTGTACAGATGGCTGATGCTTCTTATAAACAAAAACAAGCACAGAGACTACAGTGACTCCAGCAGACATGATTCATTTTAGCCAGGGATGTTGAATACAGAGACTGTCATTTAAAACGCATAATTAGATTTATTGATTTTAAGAAAATATGTGAGTCATCCTTAATATGCACGAATCTGATTTCATAGATATCAACTAGGCTGAAGAATCATCGAAGGAGATTTCAGACTTATTCTGGAAATTTTGCGAATGCTAAACACAGATGTAATAGGCAGAACATGATGAGTCAATACATTTAATATTGAAACAACCCAGTCTGATCAAAAAATCAGATATATAACTGATATATCATGATAACTCATGCAACACTCATATATTTAGTGTTAAAATGCGAGTCACAGTTTATCAAGGGTTAACATCACCCCAAGTAACCACAGTTACAAAACTGAATACAGACATTAGGCTTTGTTAACTAAACATTACTGCTGTTATTTTTTAGAATTATTTCTAGAAGGAAACAGTTCCTTCTTGTTAATTAAAGCAGAAGAAATCTGGCAGCTTTACTATAAAGGAAACGTTTTCAGCGTAGATTCATTTTCATTGACTCTGCTGTAAGTTATGAAACAATATCCACATGGGGACAGGCACATGTCTGTGTTCCAGGCCATTTCCGGAAGCCCAGGGGGATTCCAGCTTCCGTGGCATCCGTGTCCCTGCAGACAGAGGTGCTAATCCGGGGCTCCGAGAAGGAGCTCAATCTGCGGAGCCCGGCCAGCGATTCCAGATGTTACTTCACTCTGCACCTGCTCCCTTAGCTGACTGTCTGGGAACAGGGCAGAGAACACACACACACACACACACACGCAGACACACATAGAGACAATTACTCACACATACAGACACACACACTGAGCCCATTTAGGATCGTCCTGCACACAGACATTCTTCAGTGCTACACAATTCTCCCCTTTGCTACATCAAACCGGTGCTTTCCAAGCAAATGGCCCAAATGAAAAAACATCCTTACTTGACACCAATTTGTCTGGGTGACTGAAGCGCTTCAATTCACTCATGGCTTCGTTCTTCACCTGTGAATTTACATACAACTGTGGATAGAACTATATTCTTTACCTTCCACAGCTGTCAGTTCACTACTTGGCTCAGTGGGTGATGGCGTTCCTGGATAGCAGGTTTCAGCCACTGGCCAAAGGCATGTGGTTTTGGTTCATCAGTCTTTCTACACTGCCCTTAGGGGGTATCTTATGAGGAAATGACTTCCTGTCTAGGGTGCCTGTTTGTTTGCTGCTTATCAAGACTCTGCTTTGAATAAGATTTCATGGGAAAGGTTCATATGCTCATTTCTGTATGTTTTTTGATCCTGAGGAAAAGGAGGGAAATGAGGAAAAACAGTAACGTGCAGATCGTATCTCGGATAATTCATGGTACTCCCCATTGTTCTAGTGTGAGATTTTTAGCGTGCCACTTTTTGTCTGCATTCTCATACAATGATGAATCGAGGATTCCAGGATTATTTGGCGAGGCACATTGTCGGGCAACGGTGAAGTGTGATAGCCAAAGCAGATGCCACAAACTGTATAGTGTCTTGCATCATTCTCAGGGATTCTTGCCCTTTTCATCTAGCCTGAGATGGGGAGGAGACTTGGCAACTATGGCTGTTGTGTTTGGCAGTGTTTTGAACCAACAAATGTTCTTAAAACCATCAGGTTTTGATGTTCTCAAGTCACCCATTCGGGGAGCTTGAAAGTAAATGAAAGCAAATACACTTAGGTTCCCTTGAAAGTGTCATATGTTGCCTAAGGCTACTTGACACCATGATACTGTCACCACAAGATGTAACTGGTGCCCCTGAGACTGTAGTAATTGGTTCTACAGGCCAAAGGGAATGATACGTTGATCCGCAGGATGTGTGTCACTAGATGTTGAGGGGAAACCCAAAATGAACTTATTTCACTATATTGGTTCAAAATTTGGTGATAGTATTTAGTACTGCCCAGAGCTTACAAAACACCAAATTACACTTACATTGCAGCAGGGAAACATTAATATGTTTTCACTGTTTTCAATACATTAATAAACAGCTGTTTACCAGACAGGTGAAAGCTGTGATCTGCAGTAGATGACATTCCTGTAACATTGCAGTGGTAGCCATAAACTCACTATGATGAGCTTGTGTTAATGCATAGAAAAATAAATGGAAATCATGATTATAAACAGAGACTTATCTGAGTTTACAAAACTTGCTCTGTCCAGTTATGCAACCTTAGAAGTAACGATGTTATTTTGAAACAGTGTCTTCTTGGAACGAGACGTGAGTATGTTGGATGAAAAATGGCAAAATTCTCTCAGTAACAATTTTCTGCTTGCTGTAAATATTTTTTTGTTTTAATATTCACATGGTAATGGCAGAAATTTAGACCACATTCCAGAAATATGACCTAAACAACAAATTTTAAGGCATCGTATAAAGTCACATTGTAGCCTGGAATAGCATGTTCAAATGCTCTCAAAAACAGTAAATGCTAAAATTTTGTGTACACAAACAGCAACATAAATCTTTAACGCCTCTCTCTGGGGTCAGTATATTCTTTACTTTTTTTTGGTTTCTTTACAGTTTGAGGTTAGATTATTGAGAATTATTAATCATTAACTTTAAAAGAATGGTACTGTAAGGACTACCCTCATCCCAGGGAGCATGTAAATGTGCTACCTTTTCAATGCAGATTTCATTTTTGGAAATGGGTTTATAAAGTTAAATTTATTGGTTTATAATAATTTAATTATTTAAATTAATTATTGGCGAATAACTGACTGATCTTTCAGGACTTAATTATTCAAACAAAATCAGTGAAATACAGTTGTTTTCTCAGGGGCAAATACCAAAAGTACTAAATAAACAGGAAATAAGAAAATGTGTTTGAAATGAATGTGAAAATATACCTCTGACACTCTTCATGCACCAGGGAACTGTGATGCACAATCTAGCAATTTCTTATAATGCAGTGAGGTCAGAATATGTGGTTGGCTGATATTATACCAGCAAATAAATTTGAATATTGGGTACAGACCCACTCTCATGAATTAAAATGACTTATATACAAGATAATCCTTTTCAGCACAAATGGAAAAACTAAGGTCTGCACCTCTCCATAACACAAAGTTTCAATACATAAAGTGAACACAAGTGATAATGAGCAAATAGTAATTGTTTAATTTGGCTAAAATTAACCAAAAGAAATTCTTAAATACAAATATATAAAAAGAATAAAAGACAGATGTACACCTGTCAATCTAATAAACATTTGACTGTTCTTGGAAATACACAAAGTACGCTTTCAATACAAAATTTAATTTACAATACTGTAGTGAAACATATAGGTATTCCATAATAAAAACATCACAAAACCATTAAAAAGATATGCATTGAAAATGACAGGGCAAAATCTTAACTTCACTGTGCAAAAATTTAAATGCAGCTCAGCTTATCTGAGAAATGTAATTCATACAACAGCCAAATTAGTGTCTTCAAAAAAAATGTATACAGTATATATTTTAAGTGCTAAAGATCTTAGTGCACTTTTGACGATATGCTTCCGGTCCCTGCTATTTGTACTCTAAAAGCAGCAGTACATTCCTGCATTTTACAGAAAACCCTTTAATTCTGTTTTTACAGACTCCACAGTTCAAAAAGAACAGCATTAGACCTGACAGTGTTTGCATGCTAATGCCGCATAAACTATTGTAGTGCAAATCAGATTGTCTGAAGGCCAGATGTGCACCCCTCTCCAACCTAAAGTCACATCCACTCTGCGGGCTCGGCTGGGGTTGGTCACGCATCGGAGATGCAGCTCTGGATCTTGTCCATCCACTGCTGGGCGCTCTGAGCATCCGGAGCGCAGAAGTTGTATGTCCGCTTGGTCGTCTTCAACTGGAATGACATCACCGGATTAATGAGTCCTACTGTCGATTTTTCGCACATGTGCATTTTCATACCGCTTATGTACCATGTGACCTGTATAAGGACTGTGGGAAACAAGGGAGCAGACTCACATCAAAGAAGGCCTTCTCACTGATGTGTTTGGGTGCTCCGATAGTGGGAGTAGCTAGCATGACGGACTCCACCTCTGCCAGGTCAATGTAGCCCCTGCAGCTCGTGTCCTCACCCGTGTCGTAGTATCTCATCTGAACCCAAGAGCAAAGTTAGCTGCACGCGAATGAACAGGAAGCGCAATACAGTCAACCAGCTGCCAGGCTCACCTGGTGTTTGGTAACGTCAAGGACGAACCAGCGGGGTTTCCAGCCTTTGAGCAAAGCTCCTCGTTTGAACAGGATACCTTCAAATGACCTGAAATAATCAAAAGTCTATGGAATAATCAAGACTAAATAACCAAGACAGTTCATGCCATGTGTGCTGGGTGTCCAAAGTGACACTGACTGCCCTAAAGGCCTCACCGGTTCTCATCATTCTTGGGAGCGAACTGGTTGTAGAGAGTGGCAGCCCTGCGGCTGACCCCGTTGGAAGCAGATGGGCTGCTCTCCTTAGCCAGGCTGCTGTCTGGCAGGTAGAGCATGGAGCGCCTTTGTGAGGCCAAGAGGCCGGAGGTGGGGAGCAGGCCTGAGATAGCCAGGCTCTGCGTGTGCAGCTGCAACATGGAAGAGCACATCAATGCATGCAGCCCAGACAGGACTTCCTTCCTGTTTCCTTGTGACAATGTAACTTAAAAGATGAAAAGGGAAGGATTCTGCTTTTAGAAGAGCTCACTGTCCAGGAGGAGATGAAGGAGGATCTTTCATTTAAGTGCAGCACTTCTCTTTAGAAATCAGACATTTGGAAATGTTAAATCTATTTATACAATGGTTTGGGGATTCCTTTACTGAGCAGAAACAAAAATGTATTCAGAAACACACGCCATGAGTCATAACCCTGTACCAAGGTACCAGCTGCTCTTAATTTGTAGAAGATTATTTGGAGCCACATAAATTGTTTACAAATAAGGCATCATATTATGCTGAAATGAATCCACACTCACATTACTTTCTTGTTTCAGGTCCTCCTTGATGTTGGTCTTCACCTTTTCCAGTGCGGTCTGCCATCGTTCCGGAGTCTGGCCAAGCTCGACCTCCAGCTTCTCTATGTTCTAAAATTCATACATTTCAGGAAAATAGTGAGTACATTTTGGTAGCAATCTGCCGAGAACGTGGACAGTTTTTTTCTATTTAAGTCTAGACAAATGCTTGAGCTACAAGCTACTCGGGGAGAGAGGCATCCCATTTCCCAGCAGGCCCTTGGGACTCACAGTCAGCAGCTTGCTGATGGCATCTGGCTGTGCTTGAGCCACGTTACTGTAGCAAGGCCAAACAATTCTCCTCTTGCTGCTGGCGATGGTGTCCGTGTTTTCGCTGCCTTCTATCTGGCTGGCAATCATACTCCACTCATAGGAAGGACCCGTGGACAAGGTCTCCTCAGTGAAGTAGTCCCACTTTCTGAGGTTGGGCATGTCAGTGGAGGGCCTGATCACAGACTGAACAAGGAGCAGGGAGAATAACAGCTATTAAATCAAAAAGGGCAGCTTCAATATGTTATACAAACATATAAAACAACCAAGGGGCTGAAGGACAACATGGCAAAAATGATTTTGCAGATCTCTTATTACAGCTTTATTTTTAACAAATATTAAAATAAAGTTACAAGGAAGCAGTTTGGGCATCACCAATAAAACCAGACTTCAGCAATCAGCTACTTCACAGTAATTCAGTTAATGATTGTTTTACCATAATAGACCTTGAATTTTGATACTAGAATTTCACTGATTTCCCTAATATAATGTTTTTATTAGCCACACGATGCATGTGATTTTTAAACATTACAGTTTCAGCCAAGCATTATGTGTGTAAAAAAGGCATCCACTTCCTTGGCACAATACTGCTGAAAAAAGCTTCTTCACATTTAATTTTAATAATCATTCATTAAATTCTCATTTGTTACTCATGAACTTTTTCCATTTGTTCTATAGTGGTATTTGGGGAAATTGTGGTTTTAGGGTTGAGCTGGAAATGCTTTATAATTTTATTAGTTTATGTTTTTCCGATTTATGGTGGTTTTCTGGGAACAAATTAGTAACATTAGTGAAGTAAAATGAGGAAAAGCATTACTTCACAATGTTTATTGACTGGTCGTTAATTGTAAATTACTCTTAATGTGGAAAAAATAGGACCATCCACGCTTTTTCTTCAGAATTCTGAAAGACCTGCATTTCAATAATGAGCATGTCATTCACAAGGCGAATTTCTGTTGTCAGAGCACCTTAAATGCTTGGGTTCCTCCGCAGAAACCAAAAATATGGGGCAAATCTGAGGGACATCTAATATTATTTTATAAGGCTAAAGCACTGGTACAGACCAAGTCATCATACCTCAGTCTCAGATGGGCTGTAAAGGTAGTTGAAAAAGAGAGGCTCTCTTCGGTGCAGCCGCCCAATGCAGTCCCAGATACAGATCCCTTTCTTGGCTTGCTTTTCACCCTTGTCCTCAAACTGTATGCCTAGTAGGAGAGTCACTATTTACAGTGAGAATAGGGAGGAAGGCTGGGGACACCCTGGATGAGATACCAGATCACTGTAGGTGCCACTCACACAATCATTCATTAAGGGCAACTCTGGTACATCAATTACCTAACTGCATGTCTTTGGATTGCAGAAGGAAATCAACGTGACACAGGGGAAACATGCAAACTCCAGTTAGCCTGCACAATTCAGTTTGCCGATGTTAATCCAACCCATGCATGGTCTGAAGGTAGAATATCTGATGACAAACCGTGTTCAAGGCGCTCGTATTCAGAGTCCAGGAGGAAGTTCTTGAAGCGGTTGGAAGCATAATGGTAAGCCAGGAACTTCAAGTAATGCTGATTAAACTCAAATTCTAACACAGCCTGGTTGTGGATCTGGAATGAAAAACCAGGAAACACATAGATGGGCTTCCCAGATTTTCTTATGTGTGATGGCATTATGGATGAGGAGGATTAGGCGCACATGTTAGCCATTAAAAGTGGTGAAACAGAGATGAGAGAGCAAAGATCTGTGACATCATTATGGTCAGGGCGTGCTCTCCAGAGCAGAAGGCAGCAACTCTGTCCAAACCGTCTGCTAAAGCCAAGTGGTGGATTCTTCTCATTTTATCATTTGGGCCACCTGGCCATATTGGCAAAAACAACTGCTGTTTTTGGGATGAGACACTTCTATTTTAGGACATTTCGAATTATTTTCTTTTGTTTACGACACTTATAGGACGCTGACCTCCCTAGGTCACCTTGGCAACCACATTTCTAAAGTGACATGCTTGTAACTGCATGTGGCTGTAAGGGCCGGTAACAGAGGGGCCCTCACGGAGGACTGCGCATCCTTGAAAGACAGCTTGATTTTAGTCTGAGGACAAGTGGACCTGTGGAGCAGTAACCCTAGAAGCTTCCATAACATACAACACTGCATCAAAATGAGGTACTGAAAATGGAAGCCACAGGGCATCCACAATGGCAGCTGAGAGTTTCCCTTTTTTCACCCCTGGAGAGACGAGGCGATGTCACTGGGGGATACGTCTCAATAAGAATCGGGAGACAATAAAATGGGGGGGGGGGAGGATACAGGTAGAGCAGTTGCTTGCCTGGTGCACACAGTCCAGGAACTGCAGGAAGACGGGTGTGAAGCCACTGCCCTGGCTGCTTGGGGCCAGGTTGCTGCGCTGGCTGAACTTGTGGCCAAAGGAGAACCACTCCTTCTCCAGGAGTATCTGGAATCCATCCAGGGTCCGGTAAAATGGGTCGCTTAGCAACTGCACTAAGGAGACGACCTGGAGGAGAAGAGGAAACAATACCAGTGAACAATTTATACATTGCAGATCTCTTGGAGAATAATAGCCAAACCTTTGTGAAGGCTAGTGATGGATTTCAGTGTTGGAATCCCAGTGACCATGTTTGAACTAGGAGGACAGATAATCTCAGGTCATCTATGATTTTCTGCTAGACCAGTAGATGGCTCTGTTATATGCCTGAATGTCTGCAGAAATCCCACACTGAAAGCCTTCTCTGGCTTCCACTGGTGAGCCAAGCTGCACGTTACTTCTGCTCCCAGCCAGTGCAGATGGCTCTTTGAAAGGAAGTCGCTTACACACCAGGACTGCACCTCTGGGCCCTCTAACAGGCTCCCAGTAGGAAGCTGAGGAATCACCCAAATACCTCAAATGAACTGCAAAAATGAAGCGAATACCACACACATGATGTCCATTGTTCTCATTTGTTTGTTACTGCATTGCCCTGACAGCGTATTGAATGTCAATGCTTGAACTGGTAAAATTAGTCTTTCCATGAAAAACAACCTAAACTGGCACACAATCTGGGAAACTGCTGGGAAAATACTGAATTTCAATGTTACTAATGAGGATATTTGAGGATAAATACCACAGACCGCAGTTTCATAACATCAGAGTGTGACAACATTTGTAAATCTGCAGGCAAGATGCTGTAATTGTAAGTGAAGAGCACAGAAATGAGGTGAACCATGCAAAAGTTCCTCCTCTAATGCTGCATGACGATGCATGTGACCTCCAGTGACCCCTTCAGGCCAACCTCCATTTTGGTTTCACAGTACCTGGGTGGTGAGGTCCCAACCATCCTCTAGGCTCAGCATGACTGAAGAGCCTGTGTCCAATAGCTCCACCAGGATCTGGACCAGCTGCAAGATCTTGTGAAGCTGTGAGGGTGGCAGACAGATCCTGTATTACTTTTAAAATAACTGTGTAGGGCTGCTCGATTATGGCAAAAAATTTTGGTCAATACTGAGATCAAGATTATTTAACTCGATTACTCTTTGACTTTGGAAATATGCATTAATTGAACTTTATTTTAAAGAAAAGAAATGTGGCTTTTTATCTGTGGATTTCCTTGAACTAAACATAATTCAACTGAGGGACAAATTAAAAGGGGCTGGAAAGGGGTGGGCTGGGTTTATGGGAGCATCATCGCGAAACGAAATGCAGAACAATAATCGTTTTATTTTGATTATTTTGTTTTGATGATCACTGGAAGCCAAAATCGTAAGTGAAATAAAAATTTGATAAAACGCCCAGCCCTGAAATTGTGGGGGTATTCAGACTAATGGTGCCACCCCTAGTGGACCTCACTTCTGAGTCACTTTGTGTAAAAGCTAAAAATGTATAATGCAGGATAAGGTTTGACTGACTTTGCGGTTCCCATTATTATTGTCGTCTGCAATGAAATGAACAAAGCTTGCTGCTGATCTATTGCTCATTTGCCTTGGCAGGAATCACCCGTCTTTCTGCAATATATGACGCCATTAAGACTAAAGTAGGTAAAAGTTGCTGCCACAGAGAAAAACATTCCCATCGTTGTCCATGTTCAGTTTTATCCCTAGGGTAAGCAACAAGAATACCTGAGTAAACCTTCAGAAGATGGAAAACAAGCTACTTTTCAAAGAAAACCACGCACACCATGAAAGTCTGTTTTCTTTGCAATAGCTATGGAAGTCCCCATCTGGAGCTGGTGAAATAGAAAAATAATGGTGGTACTGTGTGTGTGTGTGTGTGTGTGTGTGTGTGTGTGTGTGTGTGTGTGTATGTGGGCATTGGGAAGTACCTGAAGGATCCACTCAGACTCCTCCAGGCTCTTAAGGAAGCTGCCCTCAGCATCAGAGGGCATACGACTGGGCACACAGGCCCTCAGCAGCTTCTTAAAGGAGCCCTTCACTTGCCGTGTATCGATGACATCCACTGGCACCAGCTCACAGCTCAGGCTGGCGTCCAGCTTGAGGCCCTTCAACCAGGTAGTGGAGAACCAGTTACCTTAACAACTTAGTCTGATTAATAGATGCCAACAGGTAGCACAGGGCTTAAAGGTGACGCCTCATAAACAGCAGCTGCAGGCCCAAAGCCCACAGGAGCTTCCTTAGTGTCCTGAGCCCCCGAATAGCTGCATATCTGCTCCACTACATGTTTAGCTGCATAAAACTGTACAATCTTTAAAGGGGCTACCAATAGTCTGCTACACAACTACAACAGAGACCAATCCCATGATTCAATGTGCCCTGAGTTCGTTTTTGGGGGGCAAGTTAGCAAGATTGCTCTTGATAAGACCACAAGTACGATCATTGCGTTCGTAGTACTGAGAAACAATATTTTACAATGGGGAGTCTGCTCAGTGAGTCAAGCGACCCTTGATCATTCATTGGCCAGGAGAAAAGTAGCAGGAAGTCTGAAAGTAGTCAGACTAAAAATTATATATAAACAACTCTTCTACCCTCTATGATCAGGGGTACGTTTCCCGAAATCTTCTTAACGCTACGTCGTTTGTAAGTTATACCTTAAGTTGTCACTTAATGCTCCGATATGCATCCTGAAATGTTCTTAGTTAACTATATCTTCTGTAAGATATTCTTTCATAAGGTTGGTCTAAGCCACTTTTCACGCTGTTGTCGGCTCATACTACCCATTTAAAATAAGACTAAGATCATTAAGGGTACAGTTTCATAACCAAACATTACTTAACTAGAAAATAACTGATCCGTATGATAAAATGATTTTGTCTGATACATGACTACAATTATCAATAGGTTTCGTCCTTGCGCTCCGAATGTGCAGCGAGTTGGCCTTAATGACATGCGAATTCATAATAAAAAATAAGGAACATGTTGCTGATTATGTATTTATTTATTAATTAATGGCTATTGGGCCATTGCTTGTCCCTGTATCAATGACAGGCGCATATATTGGTGCACGCAGGTTTTTTGTAGAACAAATAATAATAAAAAAAACGGTGATACTACACTCTGGGAACGTGGGTTTGTGCACCCAATCAGCGTAAATATTTATGGTTAAATGATTCAGTTTGTTAATTTTGCTTTTTATTTGTAGTTTTTCCCCAGTTCTGTTTAATGCAATATCTTGAAGGATTCCTGAAGTGTTATGTTTATAACGAACACCATTGTCTCATATGGAAGTCAAGCACTTGCTGCATGGAGGGAATAATCGATTCAAATACAATTTTGTTGTATTTGACTCTCCCTGCCGGCCCCTGGAGGATGGGCTCCCCCTTTGAGTCTGGGTCCTTCCAAGGTTTCTTCATTCTCGGGAGTTTTTTCTTGCCACTGTCGCCTATGGCTTAGTCACAGGGGGATTTGAGTGGGGATGCTGTAAAGCGCTTTGCGATGATGCAAAGTCGTGATAATGCGCTATACAAAAATAAAGTTGTTGTTGTTTTTGTATTACTGGATTTCGGAATATTTATAGTTCTTGTTTAGTTGTAGTTTTTATTTTAGTAACTCATTGTATTTCAGTTTATGGAAATGTTTTTATTAACAATAAAACCCTGCCTTACATAGTGTAAGTAGATGCATGGTTAGTTTCAGTAAAATTCTTATTTATTCTAATAAGATCCATTCGGCACATCGCATATGGCGGCTTTCCTCTATAGCACCACCCCAGGCCTAACCTCAAAGTATGTGGTTGCCTGGTGCATTGGTACTAGAAATAAAACCATTGAGGATCATGGATGGTTGTGCACAGAGGTGTGTGCATCTTGACGCGCCCATTTTGGCATTAAGTAAAAACCAACTAGTAATTATGGCACCTTGGGGAAAAAAAAGAAGAAAAGAACAATGAGTCACTTTGTTGAACGGCTCTTGGAAAGATCCGGGTTCCTTCAAAGAGCCGTTATTCCCATTACAATTGCTGTGTGAAATATCGGTGCATGCCGATTTGTACCTTGCATGTCTGCACATGCACAGCCTTACACTTTATGGCATATTTTACGACAGTGCCCGATTTGTACCACTTTGTTTCACAACATTTTCATGACACAACCTGATCCCGTTAATATTTCACTACATCAGGTTCATTTTATGGGCTGCTTGTGAGTGACCTCTACAGTGCAGAATGGGATATTAAGCCAGAAATTCTGATCATCAATTCTTTGTGTTCTCTGTCTGCTTATATGAAAATTTCAATGTTACAAACCGGCAGTTTGCTTGAGAACAGAGGGATCAGAAGAAAGCATTATATTTTTATAGGTGACAAAAGGAACATGTGAAAGTTGTGCCAAAATGGAAATCTGATAAGCATACCATTCCCAATATCCTTTCCCAATTTACAGAAAAAACAGCAGCTTCTGGAAATTTGATTTTTCCAAATGCATTATTCATACTATTAAAAAAGGTTAACCCAATAAAAATATATACTTTGACAAATAGTATAAAGAACTTTAAATTTATTAATGATATGAGTGTTTAGAACTGAGAGCCAGTTGCTTCTGATTGGTTGATCGACAAAATACGTTTTTAATCCATGGCTGTTGATAATCCACAGTCCATAAATACTGTATGATGCCCAAGACATAGAGAGTGAGCCTGGCACAGAAGGTGCTACAAGGGGAACTAAAACATGAGAGCGGTCACACCACCCGTAGCCCCACCTACCCTGAGCTGGGACTTCTCTCCGAAGATATAGAGGGTAGCCTGCTCCTTCAGCAGCTGGGCTTGCAGGTGTTCGCTGCCTGCCGGGGGGGCCAGCTCCTTTCCGTTCAGCCGGGATCCTACCTCAGCCGGCGAGGTGTGGGAGCCGAAACGGCTGCTGGCACGGATGCTGGCCCAGACACCTTGGAAGGGGGGTGGGCAGGGTGACGCACAGGTTAATGTGCAGACAGCATGAAGACACGTTACACTGGCACTCTAAGTGTGACTGTGCTGCTGCAGACTCTGCATCTTCTGCATCTACGAAGCCTTCACAGGACTGGACACGAATATGCTAATGTGAGAACGGAGAAGCTAATGACGCCATGAGGCCAGAGCTGTGACCGGAAAGTGTCACCAGCAAGTTACTGAATGCCGTCGATGAGCAAGCTAATGCTAATGAGTTCAAATGCAGTTTAAAAGGCGTGTCCAATGATATCTGATTAATAAGTACATTCACAGCAGCAAATTCAGTTAAAAGCTTTCTCCAAACAAGCATTACTGTTTGGCTTTCATTGTGATGCTGTACTGATTTCTCATTTTTCAGTATTCACGTTGGGTGGATTACACCACAGTACAGGCTCATAGGTTAACAGCAGATTTATGAAACCACATGTCTAGGGCTATGAAGAGTAACTTTATTTTCCTGTCAGGATAACGCTGGGTTCACTTTTGTGTTACTTTAATTTGATGTACTTTCGGATACAATTTCAATAGGGAATATTCATTGCTTTAGTTAATTGCAGTACGTAAGCAGAGACTGTCCATGAAAACGTGCCCCATTTTCCTTCCAATTCCCTGTAAATACTAGTCCGGCCCGGCCATGGAGAGATACAGCTACATCCGTAGCACTAAGTCTGTTAGTAACAGCGGAACAACCTGCTGTTGAAATGACAGTCTGGAGTCCAGCTGCCACCAATGGGGTAAAAATTAAATCCCCCCATGATCAACACATCTGGCATGATGAAACACGTCAGCCATGCTGTACGGCCGGTCTACTGTAAAAATGGCCCAGTGAGAGAGGGAGACAGCTGGGGGCAAGAGGACACGATGTGTTTGCATGGCGTAAGAGGGAGGATACCTCACTAAAAGTAAAACAAAAAAAAACAAGTTATTACAAAAAAACACAGAACCTGAATAATGGGCCCAGGGTGATGATGTTAGTGCAGTTTTCGGGAACACCAGTGACATTATGTTATAGCTCATTTGAACAGCACTGGCTCCATTCTTCTCTACTTATTCACCAATACTTTTATCATAAAATCACTAGTTAACAAAAACCTACTATATCCTAAGATATAAGCAGCGGATTCCAACTGAGCTGTAAGTGTCAAATCACCGTGTAACGTGAGAGAGACATGTAGTTTGAGGACGGCTCCCCAGGTGGGGAGACTGTGTGGAAACGGACAATAAAAATATCAATGCTTGGAATTAACCGATAGAAATAGTCTGAAGCATGTAACGGTAGGGGGCGGGGGGTAGGGTTGGGGCTATCCAATGCAGCACACATCGGTATAAGCATTTGGAAGACGAATGGATAGAACCTGTCTCACAATTTGTTGTTACTATAGCATCATTAACTACCATTGGGTACATATATTATTACACATTGCCATTTAATTTCAGCTTGTGGTAACCATGATTAGGACCTGGATTTTGCCTTGACCCTGTGAGTATTAAGTTGTTAAACAGTCCTGCTTTATAATATTTATTTTTATAAATGCTTTTTTTGTAAAAGCAAAAAAAAAAATGTTAGTGGATATATTTGTTCCAAGCACAAATTTAATTTTCTAACAAAAATGTTACCACCCCACTTCACCAAACGGTATATAGAGCATACAAGCACCTTCACAAAGACAGATTATTTTTCTGTGTTTGACAGACAGGAGTGGCAGTGAGCTAAATCTAAACACATCTGCCAGTGTTCTCATGTGGCTAATTGATTATCTTAGTATTAATGGCTTGAGTATGATTAACTGTCCTGAATGCCACAGTCTCAATGTATTTACGTTGTTGTTTGAGATCAAGGTTTTGTAATGGAGGAATGATATTCACAGACAAGTTTGGAAACAAACTGAATCCTACCTTGAGCTTTACACATGTAATTTGGGTCCCCTGGAAGGACCAGAAAAAGTTGCATGCTCTGAATGTAACACTCATAGATATGGGTCGGGCTGGCCGGCCTGACACAGACGCCTCCCTGGGAAACACTCCGACGCGCGGATCTGACATCAGGGTCATGTCAGATTAGCTTTTACAATAACAGCGTTCTGAGGATTTTCCCGAGACTAAATAGCGGTGAGAAAATACCGCAAAGCTATATGGGACTGGACTGCTGTAAGCGGACAGCACCACTCAGTCAGCATCCCAAGCCGGCAGAAACATCTGGAGCCACAACTTTCTTATGGTTTCCAAAGGAATCCAGAAAGACACATTCCTGTTTTCCGCCTTGCAGTTAAGTACGCTATGCGATCGTTTGTGGACTCGACTGCAGTAAATAATTTTAATCTATACAACCTATATAATTGCAAAGAAAGGAATGCGAGCCCCAAGGCATGCTTAGTGCTTTCTGTCCATGCAGAATTTCAAATATTTATACAGACACAGCTTCCAAGGCTGAAATCACTTGACCTTAAGGTGGCTGGCAGTTTGCATTTGCTGAAGCACAACTTGTGCTCTCCAGCAGTTCGAGGGGAACATCTGCTAATTCCAGTTATGTTGTCAGAAAAGCATTCAGATTTAGCCAAGAACAACAGAGATAGATCTGGTGGCAAGAGATGACTAGTCCAAGAGGCCCAACAATTAGGCCTATTAAACAGTCTCTAAATGAAGATGTAGATTGATAAAAAGTAAATCAATTTCTTACCGATATGGCAGATTATGGATTAAATACACATTTAAGTTTTTTAGAACTGAAAAACTTAAAACTGAAGTAATGACTCAGAAATGGTCATCTATATTTACGGACCGAACAAGACCAATGTTCCACACCAAGCGATTCCTAGTTGAACTCCATGGAAGCGCAGAAAAATTCACAGCAACATTACTATATCAAATGATGCAGCCGTACAACCAGCAAGTGATTAACTAGGCTAACCATTTTTAATTGGCCATAACAAAGCAAAAAATGCCTCACCCCCTCGAACAAAGCTGTTAGGAATGTCCAAGTGGACGGGCGCCATCTTTGGTGTTCTAGGAGTCTGTCTTTCACTGCCTTTATAAAACAGAAGAAACACTTTTTTTAATTAAGAGAAATACATGTAGATGTAGAGAAAATCTGACAAAAGGCTTCTCTTAGTAACAAAGACACCTTTAATTTCTTACAATTCTGCCCATGCCTGCAAAGTATCTCCTTCCTCTGCATTTCAGCGATCACATGTAAGCCAAAAAGATGTAGATAATGGATAGAAATCTCCAAGATTAGGTAAAATTATGCTAAGGTAGCATAAAGAGGGATTTTGGTGTTAAATGAAGATAGGCACATGGTTTGAATCCAGAGTTATGTTTCAGATTTTTGGAGCAAACACTAGAACCACTGTCAGATTACACTTGTGGCCAAAACTGGGAAATCATGTTTCATTGTGCAAATAGTATCTGCCTTTATTTGAACTCTCCATGTATTGAGATGAGGAATCCTAGTCTATCCGGATACTTTTTCACCTCCCAGTTCCACTTTATTGGTGCCAAAAGGTGGATGTTCCCTTTTTTGATTGGGGGTGAGGGAGAGATGTTTTACTCCAGTTCCCACAGACAAAGACTCATTGTAGCAAGACAGGAGATGGCTGTGATAAGACGGGCATGCAGAGTGTTTGCACTGAGGAAGAGGAATGAACTCAGCTAAGCCTGTGCAGCCAGAATCAGAACCAATGAACCAAAGAGTGGATGGTTGGTGACCTCTTAATCTCCTGTTCCTCTTGCATAACAGGGGATTGCACCGCTGCTCCTTCCCAGCACAACACAAACAGACGTAAGTCTAAGGTGTGAATAACTGGGAAATCTTTCACAGACAGACGAAGAACATCAGCCATAAATCTGAGCAAAATAACATTACTAAAAATCAGAAAACAAAAACTTCACAATAACAATTCAACTTTCGTAAAAATAAAAGAGAAACCTGTTTCATTCTGCAAATAGTATTTTCCTTTTTCTCTATGTATTCAGGTGAGGAATCCTAGTCTATCCAGATACCTGATCATATCTAGGTAAGGAGCATGTGCTGATTACAGTTCCTTGCCACACCCACCACATGTTAAAACACCTCAGGGATGGGAACCTGTGTGCAGCCCTGCAGTGGGTGGTACCTTTTTTCCGGTGGATAGAGTACCAATCTTGCCACCAACTCCCACATTTTCCCTGTTAGTTGGAGGACCTGCTTGTAAGGCTGGATGTAGATTAGCGTTGTACCCAGGACAAAGCAGCTGCAGGTTAAGGGCCTTGCGGAAGGGCCCAGTGGAGTAGGATCACTCCAGGCATTCATGGGATTTGAATCAGCAACCTTCAAATTGTTGGCACAGATTCCTAGCCTCAGAGGCACCACTCCACCCACGATCATACAGATGTTCAAAAAAAAATAATCATGACCATGTGCTTACCGGGGGGCAAGCCAATCAGAGGATGCTTACCTGGGGATAAGCCAATCAGAGCGCAGTTTCTGGGGCTGTCCGAATTGCTCTTTTTGGGGCAGGCTGGAATGGAGCTCAGTATGGCCTGCAGGTATTTCTCCTGCTCCAGGCTACTGGAAGACTCTGAGGAAACTGGGGCTTGGAGAGCACAAAACAACAAGAATGCCATCCATTTTAGGCCTCTGACATTCTCACCAGTCAATACATATGGGCTATTAAGACTACGACTCGTGTAAAAATAGAGGTATAGTATATGAACAGCGAGCCTCATCATTAATATGAGATACCACTCATTTGAAATAATACCCTCATTATGGATCACTATTCATTCACCACTACCACTGAAATAACCACTAACATGATTGTCATAGATACTTCTGCATGACTCATTAGAGCTATCAAGTGTTAAAGTACCAAATGATAACCTGCGGGATAGCCATTCCACCCCTCATAATGAGACCCCGATAGCTCACCTGTGGAAGCGGTGTTGGGGGACTTAAAGAGCCCCACCATGCTCTTTCCGTGGAAGCCCCCGGAGCGGAGCAGCACAGCCTTGGTGCGAGGGTGTCTCCAGCTCACCACAGGCAGCCGGTTATGGCGGTAACAGCGGGCCACTTTCTGCAGACTGCTGTCCGGCACTGACTGGGGCACCACAAGCAGCCCAGGATAGCTGTATGGGGAGGGGAGATAAGGGTCATACCACCAAAGGGTGGGTCATTCAGTTTTTGATGACCTGACGGTGAAATAGTCATTACTGGTGTGATTGTGCACCACGATATAGGTCTGCACTAAACCGCTAACACCGCAATAAGTCAACATTTTAATTACACAACAGCCGATTTATAAAAAATAAAGTATTTTAGTTTCTTCCTCGCTTCAGTTGTAATCTGAATACTTGTCCTTATATAGTATATGTAACCGGTTTGTCTACGCTGTGTGAATTTTCTATGAAACACACTTCGACGCCAAGTCACAACTGAAAAATGAACAAATTCAAAATAAACTGATTTTATGTAATTATGCACATTAATTGGAAATAACCTGGTCACATATACAGTACTGTGCAAAAGTCTTAGGCTGTCCAAAGAAATGTTTAAAGCTGTTTATCTGGGTAGCAAGTGTACTTTGGCTTAGAACAAAAAACACAATTTAACAT
>JABFEA020000010.1:23553176-23566035 GCA_019775915.2 Cyphomyrus plagiostoma | reverse complement strand
GAAAGTCCCCCGTTTTGGATTTGGGTTCCTGTGAGCACACAACCCCCCCCCCCCCCCCCACTGTGTGGAGACCTAGCGGAGCCACGACGGTATCTGGACACCAGCCTGCAGAGTTCCTTCGTCCAGCACATTTTTATGAAAGTGGAGAGGCTGCCGTGTGCGTGTCAGCCGGCTTCTCCATGCGATACGTACGGAGGAGGACGCCAGCTATCTGGGAATGCGTCAACGTCCAAATACAAGTCCTCCTATCTCAGATACCACGCACGGAGAGCAGACACATGCTGTAAATCAGTGGCACACGCTCTCACTAATAATCTGCCCGGCGAAAACAAACAGGTCAAGCGCACTAATGAGCTCTCTTTGCAATCGTCCAATGATTTATGCATTCCGTGTACATTGCATTCCAACATCTGTCCCGGAAAGCTGGAATGAGACCTTGGCTATGTAAGAAATCTGTTATATAATATAACTGTCAAGAGGCCATCCTAAAGCAGCCATTCAGAATGTGAGACTAGGTCATCACTGATGAATCAGGGTCCAGCAACTTAGTCTCAAGTACCAAATTATGTGTGTTTTGTAGAGGCCGGTATTCCTGCCTGTTCTGTACCCTGGAGCTGTAGTACTGCTTTGGCCCATTAATGTGTCAGAAGAAGATTGTGCACGTGCCAAGCGGTCTGATTACCTACGACCTGAGAGGGGATCACATTTAAAGCTGGAATTCTCCTCCAACCATGACATAACTTTAATTCCTTAGCAACCTTTCTCAAACTTACACGAACCGAACATTCTTCACCAGCTATGTAGAATGTCAAATTAATGGCATTAATTTTAACTGCAGTTTAAAATGGGGATAAATGAAAAAAATGTAGGCACAAAATGTTCATGTTTAAAGTCTTGGATAATATTTGATCAACAAACTCCAAAAAACAGACTCAAATGGACAATGCAGTGTATAATTTGTCTGTTCTTCCTCATATGTGAGATTTCCCTGACATCTTTCCTGTTCGAGTTTCGTGATTTCCAACTGGCCATTTGACTTCGCCAAATGCACTGCAAACATCATTCTCAAGTCACTGGCATAAGAATACAGTAGCACGGCAGTTGACACTAAATTATAAACAAGATTATCCCTCCTGTTACTTGTTATGCTGCTCGGGAACATTCTGAAGTTCATACTAACAGACAGTCCAGTTCTGAAACTGTGTGTGTGTGTGTGTGTGTGTGTGTGTGTCTGTGAAGATGCCCTCTCGTCTCCCTTTTAGACACGTTTGACACCACAGCCGAGCTGGAAATGACATGCACTTTCTGACATGCCTTGTGAGGGAGATCCTGGCCAGCACCTGATTGGCGTCGCATTTACAGCAAAAAGCCATGCAAGTTCTGATGTAAATGATGACGTAGCATGGAGTAGTGTTTGCAGCCTTAGATCTTAAAAAAATTAAAATGCAACTATGCATCTGGGCTTCCTGAGTGACTCAGTGATTTAAAGAGCATTTTCCGTGGCTTCACAGTTCAAACGTGCCATATGCAAATTGCGTCTTTGAGCAATAGTGCACAGACAGTCTCAGCGACCAAGGTGGAGGGAGGGATTCAGCTGGCATTCCTTGCTAACCTGGCCACCATTGGTGAGGCCTGTGGCTGTCTTCCAATCAGCACTCCGCCCCTGCGTAATGGATGGGGCTACACATCAGAGGGGCAAAACAGCAGAGTAGAACAGCAATGCACACGGACTGGTGAGGAGGGAAAAATGCAGGAGAACCATCAGAGAAACATTAATAGAAAAGATAAGTGGAATAAAAGTACAAATGACCTGAAGTCATCACTAAGAGCCTCTGGGGGAAAACCGTTCGGCATTAAGATACCTCTTGGGCATACAAACTGGAAGCTGCAAAATGAAAAGGACAAATAACAGCTCTTGGGCAATGTAAAAGCTATTACACTGTGCCCCAGATAGATTATTCATATCAAATCAATATTGAAGGCTAAGCATGGCCCACGCAGAGCAGACACCCAGTCAGGGTAAGCAGTAGTGATGTCACCAGGAAGAAACATGCTCAGGGTGTAGAAATGTACAAACACAAGGAAAACATGACAATAAATCAGTATCTCAGAAATAAATAAATAGCAAACATGCATCGCTGACCGGCTGTATCCAGACATGGCCCGTAAAAAGGGGAGGGCAAAAAAGGAAACACGCACTGCTTTCTGGACCAACTGAAAGAAAGGTATTTCAGAGCTCGCCTGACAGATCTGCCTGCTCAGAGCTTGGCGGCTGTCCTGCACTTGTACGGTTCCCATTATGGACTAGATATCACATAAACAGCTATAAATGTGAATGTAAGTGCTAAATTAAAGACAGTTACAGTTACAATAAGAAGATATGTGAGTGGAGAGAGGAGTTCATCTTTTTGGGGAAATTTAAGCATGATTTCCCACTGCCTGATTTCCTTTGGATGGAAAAAAAATAGCTGGATGCAAAAGTGGAACCTCGTATGAATGATAATAAATACCTCCCCCCCCCGATGGTTTCTGCATTCCAAAACACAGTGAGCTTCACTTGGTGTTTGGATTTACACGTTTCTTGCAATGTGCTTCACGTGTCATTCACCACTGGTCCCCCGCAGCCAGGTCCCGGCGAGGCCTGCGGGGCCATCTGAGGAGGCGGGAGCTGATCGGTACGAACCTGCAGTGCACAGTTCATCAGCCGCACGACATGGTCAAACTGCTGGTGGTTCAGGATGGTCCGGTTCTGCTGCACGTGCAGCTGGAGCTCCTCTGTAAGGCACTGGCGGGCCGGCCTGCCCTTCAGGGCCCGGAGGGCAGCGGGAATCATCTGCCAGGACGCAGACACACAGACACCACAGACACCACAGACACACACAGATACAAACACACCACAGACACACACAGATACAAATGCACCACAGACGCACACAGAAACAAATGCACCACAGACGCACACAGAAACAAATACACCACAGACGCACACAGATACAAATACACCACAGACGCGCACAGAAACAAATGCACCATAGTCGCACACAGAAACAAACGCACCACAGACACACACAGATACAAAAAGACCACAGACACACACAGATACAAAAAGCCCACAGACGCACACAGATACAAATACATCACAGACGCACACAGATACAAACACACCACAGACACACACAGATACAAAAAGACCACAGACACACACAGATACAAATGCACCACAGACGCACACAGAAACAAACACACCACAGACACACACAGAAACAAACACACCACAGACACACACAGATACAAAAAGACCACAGACACACACAGATACAAAAAGACCACAGACGCACACAGAAACAAATACACCACAGACACACACAAATACAAATACATCACAGACGCACACAGATACAAACACACCACAGACGCACACAGATACAAACACACCACAGACGCACACATAAACAAACAGACCACAGACACACACAGATACAAACAGACCACAGACACACACAGAAACAAACACACCACAGACACACACAGAAACAAACACACCACAGACACACACAGAAACAAACACACCACAGACACACACAGATACAAACACACCACAGACACACATAGACACAAACACACCACAGACACACACAGACACAAACACACCACAGACACACACAGACACACCACAGACACACACAGACACAAACACACCACAGACACAAACACACAAAAGAGATACAGACACATATACATACACCACAGATACACACAGGCACACACAGATACACAAACCACAGACACAGAAACACAGAGACACAAACCACAGACACAGAACCCCCCCGCCACACACACACATATACACACACACACACACACACACACACACACACACACACACACACACACACACACACACACACACACACACACACCACAGGCAAACAAGAAAAGGGAAACTCACTGGTTAAAACAGGCAGCACTGGTTTCACACTGACAGCATTCCACTTCAGGGAATTCACACTCGTAACCCCAAGCTGCTGGCAAGAAACAGACCCGTATTTGAGCCCCCCCACCCCAAAAAGCCCACAAGCCACCTCCCCAAAGACGACGGGCTGCCAGCTCTACAGCAATCATTCAGGGAAAAGATAACTATTTAAAAAAACTCACATAACATTTCTGGCAGCGTATGTATAGAATAAAAGGCCTGCTTCATATGCACTTTGCGAGCCCAAGGCTTTACTGCCTCGGAGGTGCAGATAGCCACGTGCCCAGCGTGTTTGTAACCATGTGGGGACACGGGCCTGCTTCATATAAGCACTACATCAAGCCCTGCGGGCGCCCGCCCAGCCCGTAAACGAGGGACGAAACAGAAAGGAACCATGTGTTCATAAAGGCTGACCTGCTCTTCAGCTCCGTCATGCGAAATCAAAACAAGCTGATGCTCAAAAAACACATTCGCGAAATAAACACAAGCAACTCTTTGGCTTATAATCTTAAACGCAGTATTAAAGTAATATAAATAACCTTAGAACTTTATTCGGTGCTTCATAAGAGCACTAAATATATTATTCGACTATATCATTTCAAATTTTCCATCTTTATCAATTAACACAAGTCAGTCATCCACTGGAAACATCCAACAGTCCCGAAGGCCGGGTCCCGGCTGCCGCTGAGACCTCAGCCGCTCCTGCAGCAGGAGGACAGAGGCTCCCAGGGAAGCTACACACCTTCTCCGTCTCCAGGATCTTGTTCTCAAAGATGGACGTGATGCAGTTCCTCACCACCTCCAGCCTCCGGGCACTGTTGAAGACGGAGCCGGTCTGGCCAAAGATGGATGCTGCTGGGGCGGGAGAGGCATGAGGCGCACATGAGGTCACACTCCACTCCGTATAACAGTTTGACTTCATTCTGTTTCGTCATACATCTATAATCATTGACATCTTGAAGGTCCCCCCCCCCCCCACATAAGACCTGATATGCTGCAAGAACCAACCTAGGATGGCAGAAGATGGGCTTCAATCTTTTATACTCACATCGAATAAAATATTTTAGGTCCATCATTAAAGGAAATGATTAAGTCCAAGTAGGAAGTGTAACATGTGAAGTGTTCATGTGGGGAAGCAGAGCTGTGTCAGACTGGTGCCTGGCAGCTGACAGAGGAGACGAAGGCGCCTGGGGGTGGATTGGCAAGCCGGGGGGGTGAGACGGGTTATAAGACACATACCTACTGGTGGCCCGGGGGGGACCACACACTTCTTCTCGGGGCATTTGCTTGTGGGAGCGCTGTGGTGCTTGGTCAGCCCCTCTTCCAACAGCGCCTGCACGCTCCCCTCATCCACACGGGAGAACGGCATGACGTGCACGCGGAGGTGGGAGCCCTCGGTGGGACGTGGAAGTTTCTGGAAAGCCATGTGTGGGTTGGGATTCTCCTGTGGACCACAAGGCACAAAACCGTATGGAGCCACTCCTGAGCTAGCCAGCTAGCAAGCGCGCGAGAGGGGATGGAGCGGCCCAGGGCGCCTCTCACGTTCTTGTACAGCTGCTCCGAAATCTCGCGGATCCGCTGCTGCAGCTTAGCCGGGTCTGCGGCTTCGTCCTTAAAGTGCTCCGGAGGCAAGGCCACCAGCTACATGCAGGGGGAGAGAATTGCTCAGCTGAAATAATAATGGGGGGAGCAGACATCTCCAGCGGCACTGGCAGCCACCACCACCTGCCACTTCCAGCCTCCATGGCCTGTGTGTAACGTAACTGCACCAGGAACACAAAGCGCAGTCTGAGCTCTCATGGGTCTGGACTCGATTTGGAGGCCGGCGTCACCTGCCAGATGCCGGCCTCCGGAATGTGCCGCAGCTCACATAAACGGGCCGTACCTCGTCAAACAGATCGCAGGCCCTGTAGGGGGGGCCCCTCTCTGAGACGAAGCCGGCGAACGCCATGCCATCCATCACCTTGGCGAGGAAGTCGTTCTCAATTAAGCCTCTCTGGTCCAGAAAGGCTGTCTGGAGAAGCATTTTTTTACTGAGCATTTCTGAAATATCAGACTGCATGCAGGACATGTATGTCTTACTTGATATTAAAGAATATGGAAAGGTGTAAATTATATTAAAAAATTAACAGTGAAAATTGCAAAATAACTTTTTGAATCATAATATGATTAATATCTGCACACATAGCACCGGTATATCATTCAGAAATGAAGTCTAAATTTAATCAGCATGATATTATATGCAAAGGTGAATTTCTTTATGGGCCTTTTTCCCAAAACATTTAAGGTCTTTCGTAAAGGATCCCACACAATATGCTAATGCTGACAGGCGGAAATGTGTTAAATTCCTGGCCTGTAATGGAAGCCGGGCGCAGGGCAAGGGGTTCGAGGGGAAATGGGGCGAAAGGCCCTGTGAGAGGTCGCCAGAGACATTGACAGGCAAATTCCTGGCCGGGGGGGGGCGGTGGGAGAGATTATGTGTGGGAACCCACCTTGTGGAACTGTATGACCGGCTCTGAGTGGATGCGGATGAGCTGCAGGCAGGACCGGTAACCCTGGAAGAGCTGTGCGAAGAGCCAGAGGAACACAGCCCGCACGTCCTTATCCTGCGGGACATGGACAGACACAGTTAGACAGATGGGAACAGACGTGGACGGACGCAGGCAGGTACAGGCAGAGGAAGGCAGATGCAGACAGGCACAGACAGACAAGGGCAAATGTGGACAGATACGTACAGATGAGGGCAGATGAATGCAGACGCGGACGGGCACAGACAGATGAGCGCAGACACAGATAGTCATGGGCAGACGAGGGCAGGCACAGACAGACACAGATAGGCATGGGCAGGCACAGACAGACACGGATAAGCATGGGGAGACACAGACAGACACGGATAGGCACGGGCAGGCACAGACAGACACGGATAGGCACGGGCAGGCACAGACAGACACGGATAGGCATGGGGAGACACAGATAGGCGTGGACAGACGGGGGCAGACACAGACAGGCATGGAAAGGTGTTTTTAAAAGAAACCGAACATAAAAATGACCAATCCCTGAACATTTCTACAGTATGAGATGCAGCAGTGCTCAAAGACACAACTTATGTTCTAGATGGAATTCTACCCTGGTAAATTTGATCATTTCATTAAAATCTGTAGCAGTATAATTATAAACTATACAATGATTGGAAAAAAAACCTGTCAAATAAACATAATCTAAAAATAAAAAGAAACGACATGAAATATATTTTGCATCTATAGAGTATGAATTCATGCTATTGACGGTCTGTATTAGATCCTCACCATTCCTGTAAGGTACGTGTTAGGGTTCTGATATGTTCTTACCAGGTGCTTTATGTTGGGAGAGGCAACATGAGAGGGAGGAAAAGCGTAATCGGCCACCTCAAGGTCAGGATGTAAAACCTTGTGAGAAAAAAGAAAGACTGATCAGCTGATTATTCTGTGACACATTTTAATGCCATATAACATCCCCCCTATATGAGCTGTAACGATTGTGTGTCAAACATGCTGAATAAAAGTCTGGCAAAAAATAAAATTTCACCTTTCACCCATTCTTCAGAATTGGGCCAAATCATATCATACCAAAAAACATTTTAAGATAATACATGTTCACATACTAATTGCAATTTTTGGTGAAATCTTATATTTAAAATATTTATATGCATGAAGTTAATAAGATTTACATAATTATTGGTCTGCCAATTATTGGTCTGGAAGGTTGCTGGTTCAAATCACGTGAATGCCAGGAGTGATTCTATTCCATTGGGCCCTTGATCAAGGCCCTTGACCTGCAATTGCTTCATCCTGGGTATGATTTTAATCTATATCCAGCCCTATGAGGTCCTCCAATTTACAGGGAATAACTTGGGGATTGGTGGCAGGATTGGCACTCCAGCCACTGGAAAAAACCTCACACTGGTCCGTTCGGACTGGTGTGGTGTTGAGGTATGACCCACCACATGGCTGCACTCACGGTGCATGCCAAATCTTGACTCATCAAAGCTTATGATGAGCCGCCAAAAACGAGCCACTGACACGCAGCAGCAAAACTACAATAAGAGCTTTGAGACAATTTAACACTGTGAAAATGCACTACATAAATAAAATTGAACTGAACTGCGTATTTATGTACAGTACTGTACTGTATTACTGCGTATTTGAATTATACACAGTTCTGTAATTTAATTTGTATAGCTGTAATGTATTTGAAATCATCAATAAAATTAAGTATATAGGGACGCTGTTCGTTTTATTACCTTGTATTTATGTAATAAATATACAAATATCAATTAGATGATAATCTGCCTGAGACATAAAGAAGAAAAGAACACTGGCTATAGTGATCATCTGCTTATAGTGATCAATTTCACCCAGACACACATGATCACTATAAACAGTTTCCACTGTATTACAAATTTGTGTGTTTTTTTTAAAATAAATTTTGTTTATTTTGATTTTGAGTTGACAAATTGCAAGCTCTCTGTGGCAAAATAATGCTGTTTAAAATTAGATGAAATCACTGGGAGGTTGCCCCATTACAAAGCTTAATAGCCAAGACTTTGATCTTTTAACATATTTTTCCCAGCATGACTGAAGAGTAAAATTAAAATCCACCCAAATAAGATTTTGACCCTATTCTCAAGAATGAGTGATAAAAAATAGCAGAAATTTCAATCATCTGCTAAAACACATACTGTGAATAGTGTACATATACAGGGAAAAAACTTTTCAAAGTTAAGAGAAGCCTGACCCAAGATTAATAATTTTACTGCATGCTACAACCCTGGGTTCCTTTAAATCAGAGCTAGATAAGATTTTAACAACTCTGAGCTGAGGTGATGATGGTAATGGGGCATGGAACCCATGAACACGCGTCAATGAGGCTGGCAGGGCTCACCATGGACAGGGTGCTGTAGGTCTGCTGCAGCAGTGGCTCCGGCAGCTGGGACAGGTGGATGCACTCCGGGATCTTTATTGTCCCGCCATCTAGGTCAGCGATGATGACATCCAGCTGTGCAGAGAACAGGCATAACCAGCCGGCTGACCCTTTGCATGCAGCTGCGCTTAAATCTCACAAATTAACACCTCCGTCAAAGCCCGTGAACGCTCCTGAGTCTACCGTAAAGGCAATTACGTGGATTCCTGAGCCGAGCGTATCGGGACACAAGATGCACAGAGGGCGCTAAGCTCACCAGGTCCTCTATGTCACTCTGGAAGACGGAGTGAACACCTATAATGAAAGGTGTCGGAGAACTCAGGACCTCCAGTAAGCGTGATGGCAGGATGGGAATGTATGGATAACTGGGGTCCAGAAAGAAAGAGAGGAGGAACAGTTATGAATCAGCATTCAATAAAGATTAAAGGAATTCCAAAAAAAAATACAAAACATCTAAATTAGCATTATGTTAATAAAAGCATCTTCTTAGACAGGTAAATACTGATTAGTGAACGGACAGACTTCACAAACAGACTGCATGGTAATTTCAATGGTATGGACAAACTACAATTGCTATTCTATGCAGACAAGAAGAAGTGTAAAACTGAAGGTGTATGTATATGACATCATGCTGTGTCAAACCTATCACATTTTGGGAGGTAGAGGGTTAAACAGAGGCACCTCACACTGGAAAGATATGACAAAAGTACTCACAAAATACTTGCACATAAAATTCCCATAAGGCCCTTTAAAGTGAAACAACCAAAAACAGAAACCAAACAGTAAAACTGAGGGAGCAGAGAAACTTGAGGAATACAGGTCAAACCCTACAAAGGCCAGCAGGGCCGGCTGTGTCTCATCAGTGAAGACTTCTCTGGGCTTGGGTTGAAGAACAAACGCCATGGAAATGCAAAAAACCCACCAAATACCTGTGTTCTGCTGTTCTAAAATAAAAGTGCACACCAGCGCTGAGAGGCCAGCTGAAGTTGTACTCCCTTAACGAGAGGAAAACCTCACCTGTACTTCAGTGGGAACATGAGTGACTCTAGGGCACGACAAGCATCGCCCAGTCTCTGGTAGCTGGTGGAATGGAACAAAACCTTGTGCTCTGTCAGCACTGCGCAGAACAGGCTGAGGACATTCTGGATCCCTGAAACAGTAAAGATCAGAAAAAAAACAATTTACATTTGCTTGTACAGCAACGGAATCCTTGAATCAGTCTTGAATCCCCTAGAGGCCTAGACTACCCCAATTTCACTACAAGATGATTCAATTTAGAGGAGACTGCCATCATTACCCAACATTATGGAGGTGATATTTATACTGAAATCAGTGTAACTTAGACAAAGGGACTTTCAGACAGCTGTGACAATGTGATTTCACGACATCAATCTACTTTAACATCTCCGGTGTAGGGGAACCAATATTTCAGTACCAAGTCGAGGCCAAAATTCTGATGATACCGGTTTTTCTGCAATATTGTAGTTACCAGGGATTCATCTCTGACAGACCAGATGGGAGCAGTTTATACACCTAAAAGTGTTCCCCTATTCCCCATCTGAAGCGCACCACTGTCCCGTTAATATATATAATATTTTTAAATAGGATATACCGGAAATTAACTGCTTATTACTCTTGAGCAACTTGTAATACTTCCATGAACATGTCTAGTTCAAATCCTGCCAGTCATGAAATTTTAATAGATTACAAACTGATATCTAAAATTAGTACATATATGCAGATTAAAAAAAATATCTACACCGTAAAGTTTGTACACTGCCATGAATGATTTTGTGGTTTGTTATTGAGAACATTCTGCTTAACCCGGCAACCCTTCTGGTGACGCTTTTCTTAAAGTTACAGACCTACATTACATTCACATTTAAGCTCATTCCGATTAGTGACATAATCACTCCGTTGTCTTTGATTTTCCTGTTTGCTATTTATTATCTCCATATTTTTTTCATGTCTCTCCTGGGTATGGTAATTATAATGCTGTACCATGAAAAGCTGACTGTTTGTATTATAAACACAATATACTGTAGTTTGTTTTAAAGCCTTGAAGGCTACAGGCTACTCTTGTTGTTTTTTAAAATGTTCAAATGCTTTTTTAACAAAGGAGTGTATGTTGAAGTACATGTAATTTACAGCTTTGTTTTTATTTTTACCGTAGTACTGAATTGATTACCAAGAATTGTGGAATTTCACTGGTATTTCACAGTATGAACTACTAAATTTCTGGTATCTTGACCAGCCTACTCCAGACTGACAGCATAGCCAGGTCTGTTAATTAAAAAATCAACTGCAATGTTTCAAGAGCAGAGCCAGAAACCATAACCTTACTGGGAGGGCAAAATTTCAGGTGACAAAATCACATCTTATCAGTTTCTGAATGACACATGGCATTTCTAAGATAAAATTACCAAAAGAAAGAAAAATACATTTGCCTCTGAACAGCACCTTTCCTGGTACTGATCTGACCATGCACACATGTACCGGTCAGACACGGTCATTTTAGGACCACCTGGTCCCACCCGTGCCACTGTGGTACCAATGTTTGTAATGCATGCACAGAATATACAGCATAATCCTTCCATTTGCCTTATCCTGTACAGGGCAGCAGGGATCCCTGGAGTCTGTCTAAGGCAGTGTATGGAACAAAGCACTCACCCAGGATGGGATACCAGTCCATCACAGGGCACATACACATACTACATACATTAATGGATCTAACTGCAGCACGATCAATACGGAAACCCACTAAATTCTTGGCCTGTGCAACACAGGGAACACATGAAGTCCTGACACACAGTGCAGGTGCCTTTGAAATCCCTAAACTTCCGAGGAGTAGGGGCACTGCACTTGCCACTGAGTCACAGACTACAAATAATAATAATAATAATAATAATAATAATAAAACATTCAAAAGTGGAAATTGGATCACATCCTCAGAAAATTCCATTCTGACAGATTTCAAGTTTACAGTTCCTGTTATTCTTCGACTATCACACTATCACTGGAATCATTAATCACATAAGAAAAAAAAACTGCTGACATAAATATCTTTTAATCGGTTCACCAGTAAACAGGAACATAATATTGAGCATTCAGATGGCACATGTCCTGAGTAAAATAAGGAAAGGAAACTCGACCTTCAGCTAGCTTATTTAGCAAATGCACAGAACTCCATAAACCTATAGTAAGGCCACGATGTACCTAAAGAAATATCCCAAGTTTGGTAATAATTAAGAAGGACTCCATGCACTTGTTCTATTGTGTCTTACTGCTGCCATGCAACTGATGGAGAATGCAGTTATTTGATAAATACAGACAACGTGATGTGTAATGTACTGGCCGTTCCAGGACTCAGCTTGGAGGCGATGGGTTCTTGGAGATCTCCAAGAAATTTAGCTGTACTTCTTTTCTGACCTTGAGCTGTTTACTTATCTGTACACACTTCCAGCCCCGCAAAGAGAACAGACGGCCACAGAGCAGAAATCACCCGGGCTGTTATTTCTCGCTCCCACTGCTCCCCTAGGGGCTGCTCTTCCTGCCCAGTGTGACACACACAGGAAATTTTTCTGCTCTGACTTTCAGCGTCAGGTGCTTTGGCTTCGCGTGGGAGGGACACCTGCTACTCGCCCCCCCCCCCCCTCCCATGTCTCAGAAATTCCTTTCGAAGAAGTTCTCACCTGATTGCCTAATATAATGTGTCTCTACACCATAATGCGCCCCCAAAACCGTTTCGCTTATACATTGCAATTTTCATATCACACACATTATATATATATATATATATATATATATACACACATATACATATACATATATATATATATATATATATGTCATATACAGTGGATAGAAAAAGTCTACACACCCCTGTGAAAATGTCAGGTTTCTGTGGTGTAAAAAATGAGACAAAGA
>JABFEA020000010.1:23533470-23553076 GCA_019775915.2 Cyphomyrus plagiostoma | reverse complement strand
AGGCGAAAGGGGGTCAAACACCGTATTAGTATGGTGTTCCTAATAATCCTTTAGGTGAGTGTATACACACACACACACACACACACACACACACACACACACACACGGTGCCCCAGTCAGTGTTGCTTCCTGCCTCTTGCCAATTACATATTACATAAATGATTACCTGACTACTTGTTAAATTAATTGGAAAATTATAGGATTATTAATACAACTGACAGTGACAACCAAATAAATTATGGGGGGATGGGGGGTTGTAACCCCCACAATAATAAAAAAAACAGCCAATACAATCCCCTGGACCCCATTAAATGGGTGGAGACCTGAAATGCCAGATGCTCAACCCAAAGCTATGCCCTTAGTGACAAACCTACATTAAATTAAATCGAGATGTTTGCAGGTATGAAGGTTAAAGATTATAAGAAACTATGAATATGGGAAAGAATGCACAGCATCTCAGTGTTATAACCTCCTTTCAGATAAACAGATGCCATGCATTTTCTGAACACTAATGAACAAAAGCTCTGATTCTGACCAAATGTCAGCATTTTGTCCATTCAGGAATTTTGTACTTCCTGCTTCTCCTTTGCCATCCTATCACTACAGCAAATTGCACAATGCAGAAAAAGAAAAATGTACAAAAAGAAGCACTGAAGAAAGTTCTAATGCCACAAATCATTGTCATCCAAACTGTTTCCTCAAGAAATCTAGAGCCTATAAGAAAACTTTAAACAGAACACCCATTGGTGTCTGGAAACAGAATAACAGAATAAATGAATGAATATATTAATCCATTTTACTCAGTATCCACATGGGCAACCATGTGCAGCCCTATGTCTATCATTATTTTATGAAGCCTCTTTAATGTGAATACATTTTATAGACATACAAATAATATCCAGATGTTACATTTTTATGCTTCAAAGTCCAAAAATGTCAGGCGTCGCAACCGTCTGAAAAAATGAGCTAGCAAATAAGTAAGGAAATTATTAAAGTTGGTATTTAAGTCATTAAAAAACACTAATAAATTAGGCATAATTCCATGTCTGATATCTTTAAACTCATAAAAATGGTAAAGCACTGTGGTTATAAAACCATTAGCATAACTGAAAAACATTTAGAAAAAGTTTAGAAAATAGTGGAAAAGATGTTACATCATGAAGACAACCCCAAGTGATCTTCATGGTGCAGTGAAAAAGTTATTACATTAGCTCCAAGTCAAATATTGACAAAAAAAATTAATTCATGGTTTGGCTTGCACAGTTTCCATTGTCAGGTGGTGCCACCCATGGAAAACCATGAAAATGTTGTAATATGATGAAACTCATCATATAATTTGATTTGTTTTTAAAATTTTATGCATAAAATTGAGATCAAGGACAGAATTTGTGAAGGTGTTCAAGCAAATGTCTGTTTAATTTGAAATGGTGGCACAATTGCAATTAATATTACAACTAATCATAAATGCAAAAAACAATTAGGAATTAACATCCAATGCATTTGTAGACATTTAAATGTCTACAGTATGTTATGAAAGTTTTTATTTGGGGGAAAAAATATTATAAAATATCTTTTTTTTTTTTTTGGTTGCACTACATGGCATGATGTGCGATTGGAACAGTGCCACCATGAATGACCAAGGGAGTGGCGAGACTTTTTGTGCACCATTTGAATTTAAATCCAAAGTCTGGGCAAACTTTCCATTCTATAAAGTAAACGGACACCTAGACATGAGGACGAATATCTGCTTCTAGGTGCAATTTCAGTACAGCAGGGAAATAGAATTTGTTTTGAAATTGTTTATTAAAAGTGCAAACATAATTAGGAATAGTTGTAAGCCAAATATAATGTAGTGCATTTGTTGATGTGTCTGAATAACAAAACCCAAGAGATGTTTATTTGCACATTATACAAATAAATATGTAAAATACATTTCAATGGTATAATGTAACAATCCTAAGGAACTAAATCCGGTCGTCGTATATCTGTACTGATAAACACCCCTATAGCCATTTATTATTTTTTAGCCCCATCTGAATTTCCAGTGAAAAACACCTTCATCGCTACAGGGAGACTAACTTACAGAGGCTGTTTCTGTCTTGCTCTGGCTGTATACACACTTGCATGGTGTTGTCTCGGTTGAATTAGCACGTTGAATACATTTCCAGCAACATAGGTCACAATTAGCATATATTCCATGTTGAACACCTATTTGGTAATTTAGCATGTGCCCGTCTCAAAAAATGTATTAATTTGTTTCATTGTGCGTCCCAAACCAAAAATGACATAACCAAGTAGAATATGATGAATATGTGTACTTTTACAGCCATATCTTTACTTTCAATGTAGGTCTAAAATGATATTCAGAAAAACTATAAATAAAAATTGTGATACATATCGAATTGCCAAACAAATATAGATTTCATATCAAAACAAGGGGGTCTCTGTCAGTTCTCACTGCTAGCATCTATGTATGAAATTCAAGAAAACAATTTGCATGAAAGCTGTGATTTTTATGAAGAGATGCACAATAGAATCATGATTATTTTTTACTCCTTACATAAAATGCATTAATGAATAGTTTTTTTTCCATGCATCTCCATGTTCTTCTATCGGAGAATTCAATAAATAAATTCTGTCTGATATTTCCAGTGCAGGCGGTGAAACTTGCCAGCGATTATTAATGGAATGATGTTACATTGTTTTGTATTCTGTGGAAAAATAAGGTGAAGCTGCTGGCCAGATTTAATAATGAGTTATAAACATGTCGTGGGACGTATCAATAAAATCTCAAATTGGTTACTGGTCAAATTTATAATGCTAAATCAATGTTCATCATGAAGCGTATCCAATAGGTTCTCCCAGTCGAGGAACACTCTTCCCAGGATGCTCTCATTTTCTTTGTTTATCACCATAATCTGGCCATTCTGTAGTTAAGATACAGTCAAAGGTACCTTAAGCTATTTTCCTTACTTTGCTTGATAAGGTCTTTTGTTTAATGAACTTTAAGTAATTCCTTAAGACCAAGATAAGGAGAAAAACTTAATTACTTAAGTGAACATTTTAAGGAAACCTTAACTCAAAGAAAATCTTCAGGCAATTTGAGCAACCGGCCCCAGAGCTTTTCATTAAAATGTTGTAGATCCAACTGTCCACAACATCCCATATACATTACTTATGAATATATTCATCTGTACATATGGAAAATATGTAATAAATATTCCGTTATTTAGAGGTTTAAGTGCTAACTATTAAAATGATTTTTATTCTTAATTACTGAACAACCCATAACTGCCCTATCATTAAGGATTTAATTGAATATTTGGAAAATTTTGACAAACAACTGCAATGACAGTCAGGAAGCACTCTGCCTCTATATTATTGGAAACATCACTTTGATCACTGCAGTTCAAACCCGGCCAAAATCCATTCTCAACGATCAATGGAAAGAAGAGGGAGATTTTTTAAAGTTTTATCTAAATAAAATAAATATTAAATTATGATAAATAAAAATGCTGAAGCATCAATGCCAATTGTAACACAAATGACAGAATACAGCTTCAAAGTAACAATCCACTGAGTCCCCCCCCAGCCTGCTGAGAGACATTCCAATCACCCCTCCCTGTCACACTGTCAACATTCCACACTTCCTGGAAACTGAAAATATTCACTAATCCTTAAACTGGTGTTTACTATTCAGAAATTCTTCACGTTTTAATGGGTCAGTTTTGTGCCATTATACAAAAATATATTATTTGTACAGCTAACGTAATGAAATATTTGGTACAAATCGTACCAATGCTTTCGTTTAACGGGATCAAATTTGTGTGTGGTGCTTCTTTCATGTTGCGTCTGTACAACAAGTACAACCTGCCGCCTCTATGCAGAATGTCTGTGCTGTACGGCTGCAAGCATCCCTGTTTCATTCCTGCTCCAAGGCACACTGGAAACATTAAACCGTCAGTATGAGGGGAACACTACATCTTTTGATTAAAATGCATTGGATCAGAGGTTTAAACATCATTTTTTTCCAGTTCATATTCTGAGAGCATAAATCGTACATCTTGACCAGCTCATGTATTCAGGCCGTGGGCCACGTCAGGGCTACAAATGATTAATCTCTGCGGCGACCCAGCAAATCAAAACTGTAAAAATGTGACCCTGACCAAAGGAAACGTCCTGAATTTGAGCTGGAAACTACACAAGATGCTGGGGACCAGGAATTATATCCTGCATTTGACACAATGAGCCTGGAATCTGTCAGAATGTTACGGAGCATATGCAACCAATGAGGCCGGCATAGGGGACTAGCAGATAGCATCGCTGCCTTATAACACCAAGGATAGGAGGTCAAATCCCAGCTCCGGTCTGCTCATAAGCAGGAGATATGCTCTCCCCATGTTCTGCTGGTCTTCTCCCACTGGCATTGCTGGACTATATGTGAGTGCACCCACCCTGCGCTAAACTGGTGTCCTGTCCAGAGGATGTGCCTCCTCTGTGCTGCCTGGGACAGCCACCAGGCCCAATGACCCCGGTCAGAATAAGTATTACCAAGATGGATGGCTAACAAGCAAACTGATTTTAGTAGAAATAATAAATCAAATAATATCACTGCATGACTGTAAGAATATAAAAACTGTAAATGATCACCACATAAAAACAGGACAGGCAGTCTTGTACATAATAAAACCAATCCACACTCCAGCTTGTAACATTTTTCATATTTGCTTTAAACAGTAAGTCAAGCTGTTGCACAGCATAAAACTTCAAGTTGAATTCATTAATGAAAGGTGCAGAGTTAAACTCATTTACCCCACTGAAACTGTGAGAAAAAAAATGATTTTATTAATCAAAATCAGTAGTGCTAGAAATTAGATGTTGCTGAAACATGTGAACCTACCATGTAAGTTTTTCAGGAGGACTAGAAGGGTAATTTCCAGAGAAATTGGAAAAAGTATGGACAACTGGAGACAGTATGGACAACTGGAGAAAGTATGGACAACTGGAGACAACTAGAGAAAGTATGGACAACTGGAGACAACTAGAGAAAGTATGGACAACTGGAGACAACTGGAGACAGTATGGACAACTGGAGACAACTGGAGACAGTATGGACAACTGGAGATAACTGGAGAAAGTATGGACAACTGGAGACAACTGGAGACAGTATGGACAACTGGAGACAACTGGAGACAGTATGGACAACTGGAGATAACTGGAGAAAGTATGGACAACTGGAGACAACTGGAGAAAGCATGGACAACTGGAGAAAGTATGGAGAGCAGCAGTTCAATGGCAGAAAGTCTCATCACATTCAGGCTTGGAAAAGCAGCCGCATTCATAAGCCCAGCTTATTAAATCTCACGACAGAATACAAATAAAGCAGAATCTCAGAACACAAATTTTATTGTTATTATTAAACAGAACACTACTGTATTAATTGTTCAAAAGGCTAACTACCGAACTGTACAGGAAAAAAACACAATCAGGAAGCATGTCCTGACTGGCTGCTTTTACTGAAGCTACAAAGATACCTTTTACCAATACCGGTATATTTTTGACTACCGATAACTGGCTAACCTCTGAGTCACTTGCCAAGCGTGGGAGGGGGCTTGTCATTGGTGAAACTTTTAGAGCCTAGCAGAATGACGTTACATTGTTTTTTATTCTAACCAAATTAAAAGATCCATCTGCGGCGGAGATTTACTAATGAATTATAAACGTTGCAGGTCGGTTATAAAACCAAAAGCAATCCTTTGTCCTCCACTATGGAAACCTCCACTATGGAAAAGATTCTTCTTTCACTACAAAAGAAGGGCTTTTCCCAAAAGCGTTGTAGCGCAAAGATTGTCTTAACCATTACAGAAAGTGTTCTACACTACAAAATAGGGGGTGAGTTTGCCAAAATCAGGAGGCAATGCATCCTTTATGAACATTCCCCTGCCAGACATGGACGCTACCCAGTGAGCTGAGACGAAGACTGGGCTCCTTTGCTGCTATGCCTCTCCAGAGAATCCGTCTCATACGAGTGGTTGCTCAGGGTGTCCTGAATGAGGTATATCACCTGCACTGTCACGGCACTACCGTCATGAGGTGTGATGCCCTGAGGGAGATCCAGCTTGCAGAATCCTCTTTGCTGAAGACCCCGGCAGCTGGACCAGGTCTAGGGGATGCCAACATTACACCTGGGTGTGCCAAATAGCAATTTCCAGAGGGTGAGACTGTAAAGCGTGTCGGCCTTTGGGGTTGCCAACCGGGATCCTAAGGTGTTTTGTCATGTGGTGGGTACAAGCTCCCCAACCTGACCTCACTTTACTATGGTCTTAGATTTATTTTAAGATGCTTGCCATGCATGACAAGAAGTATTTAGTGCCTGTGTCTTTAAATACTAAAAGTTGATTGTCATCCTCAGCTTATAACAACATTACCCCTAAGCGTTATGTGACATATGATTGAAATCAATCCCCTAGTTTCTCCATCCATTTTCTAAACATTTATGCTGGTCAGGGTTATCAGGAGCCTCTGGCAGGCGTGTTTCCCGGACAGGCTGCCAGTTCATCACAGGATACGTGCATATATAATCACACTATATGGGCTTTATTGGAAACACCAATTAGTATATGTCTTTGGATTGCGGGAAATCAGAGCACGAGAATGAAACCCACACAAGACAAGAGAAATGGCAACTCCACACATATAGAAGAGAGGTGGGATTTGAGCCTCCGGTCCTGGAGGTTTGTGGCAACAGCTCTGCCCTGTAAGCCTCATGCTGCCTAACACGGAAACCTTAAGGGCAAACAGGCATAAAAGAAAAAGAGCCGCACAACACATATAGATCAAATAACACTCACTGCCAAAGACAGGATGAGCCGCCTCAAATTAGGACTCGAGTGCTTCCGCATAGCGGGTGATGCCTCAGCACCATACCAATCCCTTTCCCCAATGGGCCTGACCCCATTAGCTCTCTGGCAGTTTTGGCTCCTCCACGATTGAGCTTCCTGAGGACTTTCCCCCGTCCTCTTCATGATGCGTGCAGCCTTCCTGTAGGTGGCTGGCGGCTGCAGCAGAGCTACTCCCACAGAAAGCAAAAAAAAATGTCCTGTCCATTGCCTCAGACTGTGTGAGATATTTATCCAATGGAAGGAGTGCCAATCCTGCCACTAACCTGCAAATTTTTCCTGCCAGTTGGAGGACCTCTTGTAGAGCCCAGTGCAGTTTAACGTAAAACCCACCGTCATCCCTTTTTAACTTGAAAATAAAAGCTCCCAAGTGCAGCCAGGCAATATCTTCCGATGTTGACCGGTACAAAGAAATAGCAGATAGGTTTATGTCTAGGTGTAGGTTTATGCAAGATTTTTAACTCTGTAACAGACTTAGATTAGAAAGCAACAATTCCTGAGATTAATACTATTTATGTATCACTGTTATTTAAAAAAACAAGTAAATCTACACTGCTACTTTCCACCCCTGCTTGATACTCGTATAGTAATAAGCAATATATGCATACACTTCTTAGCCCAGATCTTTATAATAATGAATAATATGGCTCCCATTTCAAATTTATTCTCCTGTACTTTAATAGACGAAAACTATACTTTATGGTAATTTAATAACCGTTTACATATTTACATATCAGGCCGTTTTTTTATGAATATGGCTTATATTTTAATGAGTAGGGCTAGACAGACTGTTTTGCTTTATGTTACATTGCAATTCAAATACACCAGTAAAAGCCAGAACGTCATCATAGTGGAAAAGGACATCTATAGTTTCCGTTGCTGTCAGAGTTTTCATTCTCTTCCTGTCCATTAAATGCCAGTTCCTGATGACCTAAGAATTACCTTGCATCAATCAGCCTGCCCAGAATCTCATGGTTTATCCTCACAGAGTCATTGCTTGAATGAAAACACTCAATCAAATTATCAGTCCTCACACTGGCTGCCACTTTCAACCTTAAGAAAAAACGGAGGTCATCCCCCACCTCCCTGGGTCCATGGTGATAAAAATTGTTGGGGGGTAGATTGAACACGACAAATCGTGTCCCATGTTGGTTTAAAATGGACAGAATTTTATTCTTCAACAAGGAGCAATCGTGCAAAATACGGGACAAGTGCAAACTGTAACATTATGTTTCCCAGAAGACTTCAATGTACTACTACAGTGACATATTCCCTTTGTATAACACAAAAAATAAACAATACACATGTATGTTCTTATTTATATTATGTACACAGGATTAAGTACAATCAACATGAACAGTATTTACAAATCAAAGAATTTTTAATGCTTGGTTTTGTCACTTAGTGTGCTGGGGGGGTGGCAAGGTCCACATCCTGATAAACTTGACCATAACAAAATATAACAAAAAACTATGAAAATATTATTATTAAAAGCCTACCTTACACACTCTCCACACTTATCCAAAATACACAAAGCTGGGTTAAACCAAACTTCATTTACATGATTCGATATCGATCAATTTTTTAATGTATGCCTTTTACAGTCTATGGCCTTTTCCCATGGACTTGTGAAATGTTACCCCTGCATAGCAAGATGGCAGACAAAAACAAATTAAAAAAATCATGGTGGGAGCGGCTTCACTGAAGGTTGGGCTGCATAAAGTCACATTGCGGTTGTCTGAAATATTTGTGCTTAGAATTACGGTACATATGGAACAAAAAGGAGATGATTTTTATCAGAAATACGCTATAGCCAAGCAGAACTTTGTTATTAGTGTGTCAAATAAGCTGGCAGTGTTGCCACAAGTTGCACCAGCAGACACAAATGAGTCCTGACATGTACGACGTGATTGCAGAACTTTACACAACAGATGTAAAAATTTGTCCGGAGGCCGGCTTTTTGGTACAATATGAATGTAGGTGTAAGTAAACCATCTGATAAGCAGATTAGTAATACATCTCAAGTATTAAAGAGAGGTGTACTGTGAAGCCCAAAAGTTAAAGATATGCTGAGCTTATATGTTTAATCAACACCTGACGTTAAACTTCAAAAAGGAGCGCCACAATACTGATGTCTTTTTAACTTGTTTATCTACAATATCTCGCCTTTCAAAATATGTTGATGCTGCTAAGATGTGGATTTATCCACCACCGCTTTAGTGCTTATAGCTTCCATGATTCACCAAAACAGGAGCATGTGGTGTGTTCTGCTAACCGAATTTAATAGACATAAGAATATGGCAAATTTGGGCTAACTTTTGGGCATCACAGTTAATATTGAATCAAATCAAATTGAAATTCAAATGAATACTGGACCTTGTGAACTGGGACATCAGTGATGACACCCAACCCTAGTGATAGTATTAAATCCCCCGTGGTAGTTTTCGTCAAGTTCCCCGCACTGGCCACTGTACTGCTACCAATAAAATCTGCTGAGCAGAAAGGCTAGTGATGAAGAATCAACATAAACTTTATTACAGAATATTGAAAAAATCATCCACAGTTTGAGAACCTCTGACCTGTACAATATTTTCACTTGTAGCTTTTCATTCATGTAATGTTTTTCTGAAGTAATAACAAGCTCTATCAAAGATCAAACTGTGTAAATAGAGTAATAATAACAAATAGCGTTATCCTGTTCACAAGGATAAAGCCATTAATCAACCCATCTTTATCTTAGCTATCACTTTGTGGCACTGCTTCAGTTTTGGTGTGATTTGTCTCAAAATTTGATCAGGTCCACTCTTACAACATCTTTGCAAAGGCTGAAAAAGAACTCAAAAAATATTTCACTGCAATGTCGGTGGTGGCAGACTGGTCCCAAAACCATATGAATTCCACGTCCAGTCAATACAAATAACGATATCTAATGCATTTTAGACACTTAAATGGTCACATTATTAAGGTTAAAAATAACCGTGAAATATAATGAGTTCTGGCCTCACCACCTGACATTTTTCATTTGGTTAAAGCCTTATTTGTCATTCAACCATATGCACCTGTGTATCTCCCAGCCAGAAAGCTGGCACAACTGAAAAGATCATTTCCCCATAGGGATAAACAAGGCACCACTATTCAATTCTATATGCTGGGCATGAATACTTTAAGCTACTCCTTCTTCACTAAAAAGTTAGATTTTTGTCGAGTTTCTCCACCAGCCATCTGAAACTACGCAATCGCCAGCTAGTTACTTTAAAAGCATCAGCCAGAGGAACAATCAGAGTGCATCTAAGCTTGGAGGACATGATCTGAAACAAGAGTCTTAGTCTTTCAACACAGTCAGTGCGCATAGCACACTGCACAATGTTTGCGCACAATAGCACTCATGCAATTCTACCAACGCAAATGGTTTAAGTAAGCGTGGTCAAGTTCAACATTCCTGGATCTCTTTAAAGGTGTGCATTGACCTAAAGATGTTTTGAAGAAAAACTGCAGGAGAGTTATGGGCTGATAGATACAGTATTAACTGCATAAATGCTGGCTGAACACACTTACACCTGCTGCATTAAGGGATCGTTTTAATGTGTGATTGTTACAGTCTCCAAAACAAATGCTGACTGATTGAATTCTCCCTTGATTCCAACAGATGTTCCGTCTCTCTGAAAATCCTTCATTATTTTTTTTGGCCTTTGTCTAAACAGCAAAAATGCTTCATAAATCAGCCTTCCATATCAAGCAGCTTGAGATTCCCAGAGTTATTACCCGACTTTCGTCATCTCCACGTAAGCTAACTAACCTGGTTTGACTTCCACCATGAACAGGTGCAGGGAAGGCTAGCATATAGATCCTTATTCCCCACTCTCCACTAGAGGGCTAACACCACCACAAGAGGAATACAGAAATAAATTAGCATCATGTAAACATTGAAATTGCACCATTACTCGGCCAATTATTTACCTTGAAAGTCATTCCATGCAGCCAACTCTGTAAGCAAGACATATAATGGAAAATTTTGTTTTTTATTTTAGCTCACATATCATAGCTGAGATTAGTTCACATTTCAGAGGTCATAAATAACGGAAAAAAGATTATCTTCATCCAAGCAGCTATAACAGACAGCCCTGTATTAAAAGCTATCTGGATAAGTTAAAATTGAAACCTGACTGTAAAACAAAACATTAAGACCAAATGAAGGTCAAAAGTGATTCACACAAAATAAGTCTGGAATGTCTTAACGCACAATTTGCTCGATAACGATAAGATCGTGTTTTGACGAAAGATTTGCTTGGCTTGATTCAATTCTGCCTTCATTTCAAATCCCTAGCAAAAGTGTGTTACAGCACTCAACTGCAATATCATTTTGGGTCAAACTACAGGCCATATCTTTCTCCAGTACAGCAGCACCATCATCGGAGAAACAGTGGGAGACAAAAGCAGGTCAGTGGGATCACCACGTCTAGAGGGTAGACAGAACACTCTGTGGCTTGCTGCCACTGCTGAACACACTAGAATTATGATGGTGAAGGTGCACGTCTGCTCTAGATCAAGCCCTGAGAAACTCACCTCAAAGCAAAGCTCAGATCCTAAAAGGGAAAATGCGCACAGTTCAGTATACACGCTCTAGCTATTAATTTAATTTCTGTGTTCTCTTTTTCAAAGGATGCTCCAGTCCGCCCTGCACGCCAGTCACCCCTCTCTAATCAAAATCACACATCGCAGCTCCCATGTTATCGTAACCTGGCCAAGGCGAGCGGCTGTGTTTTGTTTTCATTAGTCTCATTGCAACTAAAAAAAATTAGACCCTGAGTCTCTAGTTTCACAAGAATTACACTGACAAAAACCCCAATGTGTTTGACCACAGGTATGAGGCAAGAATGTCTAATAGACCATCAGTGTATGCTTTGATTTTATATATATATATACACTATATATGGACGAATATATGGAGTAACTCCCATTCAAAAACATGACTTTGCCATACAAAAACATATTGTTAAACTTTAAATATTTGGCTTAATTATAGGGCATGTTTCAGCAAGATTCTCTGATCAAAACAACACAATATATGCAGTAACAGTCCATAGAAATGCGTGATGTCCCAATCCGATATCAAACATTTGAATCAGGGCCAATCCAGGGATTTTTTAATTGACTGATATCGCCTACGACAAAACCCAATCCCAAGATCGATCTATTTCATTTCCTGCATCAGTTGCGCAGATTGTAAGAATTCATTACAGGTTGCAGTAACCGAGGCATGTGGCTTGAAACGAATGATTAAGGATATGTCAGCTACTCTATGTCAAAATTCTTTAAATTGGAAAGTTAAAGTGGCCCAACAACTACCAGCGATGTCTGCAATGCCATCCTTCCGAGAGGAGGTTGCAACAGAGCATTGTTTTGGACACCAAATCTTACTACTGTAGGCCTTGCGGAAACATAAGTAAGAATACTGAGAAATCACAATGCTTATTCAGACAAAAATGCGGCAACGCCTTCTGTGTATGTATGTATAGTTAAATATTTATTAAAAGATTGGATCGAGACTCAGAATTGGCAGATATAAATACTGAATGGATCGGATCAGGGAACCAAAAGAAAAGTGGATCGGGTTACCCCTAATGAAAATTAATAATAGTCTATTCATATTCAAGAATTTGTGTTCACTTCATCAACCCATCTTGCAAAGCTGATGTGGAGGTGTCTGTAGCCTATGCAGGAAAGCAGAGAGCATGCTGCACGGGAAACCATACGTGCCATTCCGGTGTCATTTTAAGTGTTAGGGTTAGGGTTACTAACCCTGCAATTAGGTGAATAATATACACTAACTGTTCTCTTTTTATTTCTAAATGTTCATTGTTATTTCCATGCATAATCACCCCATGACTATGCCTAAAATCATGAATGAATCAAGGATATGGGAACACAAGGGTACCTGGGCAAAAAAAAAACATTGCTGTACATTTTCATAATAAGACACTAATTTGACTATTAAAATCTGACACAAAGCAGATGAAAAAATTCTGCCATAGGAATAAAAGAGTGATGAGTGGCTATAGCAGAAGTCATTGAAAGTGCATTGAAAGTGTTCTCTGATTTTGACTTCTAATCTTGCCCCACATTTTCTTAGTATATTCCATTTCCCCAGTTATAGTTCAGTTAAAGTTTGGACAAGCCTACCCTCAGAAAAGTTGCACTTATTCTCTACATTTTATAATAATTATAAAGACATCAAAACCATAAAATAACAGAGATGGAATTATGTACTGATTATGTATCTTAAAAAAACAATTTGTTGGGGGTGAGTGGCAGCTCTGCGGGTTGGGACTCAAAAGGTTGCTGGTTCAAATCCCGTGGTCAGCAGAGTGATCTTACCATTGGGCATTTTAGCAAGACCCTTAACCCCAACTGCTCCAGGGACAGACTGACCCCACTGTCTCCTCTACGTCAGTTTCACAAGGTGGCCTCCTGGGAAACTTTTCCAGCTGTCCAAAAGAAGGTCTCACTTGTATTGTGAGCACTCATTTGCCATTTATCCTTCACTCTCTGGTCAAACTCATCCAAAACTATTTCTATTGTGTTTAAGTCAGGTGGCCACGTCATGTGATGCAACTCTCTTAGGCAGCTTGACATGTCCAAACTTTTGACTATTGCTGTACATCACAACAATAAGTTCAATTCCAGAAGATATTCATAATAAGCAGACAAGAAAAATAAGTACGGAAGCCCAGAAGGGCAAAACACACCAGCAAATATGAAAGCACACCAACAAGTACAAATACACATCATAAAATACAAAAACACTACATTAGTGGCACTAAAAACCTTTGTTCTGGGCTGTAATGTTAACATTACAGTGCCGTGTCTATTTTTGTTGTCGTTAAAACAAATCTGGTTTGATCGCATATAAATGAATGTGTTTTATAAGTAAATGGCAGATCAATTTAATTGTTTCATTGTTGATTAATTTGCTCTTGTGTTCGAATAATTACTCACTAGGTCAACCACTCCCAGAAAACATCCGTTACTCCTGGTAGAACCTGTTTCCTTGCCAAGAAAGATGGGGAACTTCATACATTTGCCTGTACTATTTGCATATTTGTTTGCACTTTTATCAATGGTCTTTGCACATTTCCTAACAGGCACAAACGTGTTCATAGTGAATATATTTATTGCTCCACTCTCCACATTACTGTCCCATCTCTTATTGCATTGTTTGTATGTTTGTACTGTTCTGTCCTGTTGCCCCCCCCCCATGCACCTGATTCCTCCCCTGTAACTATGGCAGAAGAATTTCACTTTCACTGAGTTCTATGATGCATGTAAATAAAGTGATCATGATTTAAGAGATTTCTCACTGACCCATATTTAAAAGCACAATATAGAACAAACCTCCAACTGGAAACATGAATGAAGTGATCATTATTCAGTTTGTCAGTACGTGCTGCTTTATTTTTCAAGTTCCAGAAAATTCTCTCTCAAATGGAACAACAGACTGACATTTAAGGTACAGAATATTCTTGCTATTTTGTTTACTCAAGGGTCTTTGCTTCCTTCTTTTATATTTAACATTTGCAAAGATAAAGTACCATGAAAAAAATCGAATATTTCCTCCTGATAAACCTGATCACTCTTTCTGCAAGGATACGAATATTTACAAGTTTTATCGTAGCCTGCGGTGGAAGTAAACTGCCCCTACGTTTCAGTTTAGGAACTACTACACAATAATCAGTTGCACCCTGCAGATAGTTTCAACATAACTTTTACAGATCCTTATCATTAGCTGTAAAAGAAATATTAAAAACACTTAAAAGTGGTGAAAATGGCACAATTGAATAACCTAACAAAACTTTTTTTATGTAGTTTAATGTAATAGTATAGTATTATAGTATTGTAGTATAGTATTATAGTAATATAGTATCATATTACTATACAATAGTATATATATACACACACACAATACATATATACTACTATACATACATATATACACACACACACACATATATATATATATATATATACACATACATATATTATATAGTATATACACAATAGTACAATAGTAATATTGCATAGTATTATAGTATTATCAGACATCATTTTAATAACCTGTTACCTTTACCGCTGATTTAAAACAAGGTCACAGCTTGATATGTCAACCCTGATCTAGTCAGCTAATGTTAGAAAAATACGGTTCCCTGCCTTGTCTTGGTCTCATCAGACCACAGCGCATGGTTCCAGTAATCCATGTCCTTAGTCTGCATGCCTTCGGCAAACTGTTTGCGGGCAATCTTGTGCATCATCTTCAGAAGAGGCTTCCTTCTGGGACGACAGCCATGTGGACCAATTTCATGCAGTGTGCGGCTGACAGGCTGACCCCCCACCCCTTCAACCTCTGCAGCAATGCTGGCAGCACTCATACACTCTGGACACGATGCTGAGCACGTGCACCCAGCTCCTTTGGTGGACCATGGTGAGGCCTGTTCTGATTGGAACCTGTCCTGTTAAACCGCTGTATGGTCTTGGCCACCGTGCTGCAGCTCAGTTTCAGGGTATCGGCAATCTTCTTATAGCCCAGGCCATCTTGATGTAGAGCAACATTTTTTTTGATCCTCAGAGAGATCTTTGCCGTGAGGTGCCAATATGAGAGAGTGCGAGAGTGATAACGTCAAGTTTAACACACCTGCTCCCCATACACAACTGAGACCTTGTAACACTAACGAGTCACATGACACCGGGGAGGGAAAATGGCTAATTGGGCACAATTTGGACATTTTCGCTTAGGGGTGTACTCACTTTTGTTGCCAGCGGTTTAGACATTAATAGCTGTGTGTTTAGTTACTTGGAGGGGACAGCAAATTTACTCTGTTATACAAGCTGTACACTCACTACTTTACATTTTATCAAAGTGTCACATTGTCAGTGTTGTCCCATGAAAAGATATAATAAAATACTAACAAAAATGTGAGGAGTGTACTCGCTTTTATGAGATACTGTAACTTCGCATTAACTATAGTTTTGACTGTCAGCCAATTGACAGGTTTCCTGTCCAATCAGTAACAAGCACGATGATCAGTAGGTACATACCCTTTCCGTGTTCAGTGCCACTAATGTTGTAGTGTTTTCGTACTTGCTGGCATGTTTTCCCTTTTGCTGATGTGCTCTCATGTTTGCTGGTGTGTTTTGCCCTTCAGGGCATCCATAAATAAGGATCTTGCAGTTTAATAGTGTCACCCATTCCTAACGTTGATACTTATACATGTTTTATGAGTTTAACCATAAAGCTATTCTAATGAATGAACTATGACTTAGGCTTTTATGGTTAGAAAAAATTTACAGTATAGTAATACATTTGGGTAATAAATTGTTAGCTGCAACAGTTCAGGCTGAAAGTCCAGTAGGAAAATACAGCAGACTGGGATTAAACAAAACAATTCATATCATATAAAGCAGACGACTTTATTTTTTTCCATGAATAAGTCACAGATTAATTTTTGTTGCGCCGAAAGCTGTGTTGCTTGGATTTTAAGCCATTCTGGGTAAAGAATTCTTAACTTGAATAAATTTTAGTTTTGCACCCAGCACTCATGGAGGCTCTCTGTTCAGATCGGAATCACACAGCTCATATAGTCCACAGGTATTTCTAAAATACAGGCAGAATCCAAGATTCCCAGGTCTAGTTTGGTCTATAGGTGAGCGCCTCGATAAAAGTCACATCCTTACTACTGGACATCCGTCTGATATAAGCAATAGTGACATTACTGAATGAGGTGTTCTTTTTTCAGGTTCACACACTTCAGCAGGCAGACACACAAAGGTTTTACCACATTGTGGGGACACACATACAAATCCACACAAACAATGGGAAAATCAGCGAACATGGACCTTATCTATAAATCGTATTAAGATATTTTATAAATTGATGGATACTTAATTTAATTGCCGAATTTCACCTTAACTTGCAGCGCGCATGTTAAATTGTGTACAAATTTAAAGAGGTAGCTGAAAAGTGATGCGGCTGAAATTCTGCCAAAACTGAATTCTAGACAAAAACGACCCAACAGCATCTGAATCACATCAAGAGAATTTATGTTATTAACTTCCTGTCAAATCTGAAAAACCTGTTCGGGGCCTCTTGAGCACTATAGTATGTGTTTGTTATTACATCATCTACTGTCATGAAGAAATAAAACAAACACTGACTATGAAAAACGCTACTTAATGACAACAGATCAACCATAACTGAAATCTTTCCATTATGTTGGCTGACAAAATACACAGGCAAGCCATGAAAATGTACTTCCAGCTTCATGATTCATAACATGTTGATCCCTTGAAACATATCTGAAACAGTCCAACAAATGATGTGCTGATAAGTCATTTTTAGGGGTACAATTAGCTATTCCTTATTATGGGTATGGGCCAGCACTTTCCTAAGCAGGCTCTGACATTTGGCTTCTGATCCAGGCAAACCTCCCCATTTTCCTATCAGCTGCACAGCACTGGTAATTACATTTGCAGTTTTGTTCTATTTGCTCATTAAAGATTTCATCCATTCATTGAAATCTTGCATGCTTGAATCGCCAAAATGTTTGGTTTCCTAAGAGCATTCCAGATGTGATTTCTGGCTCCACATTCATATTGCTTAGTAAATGCTAATAGTGTAAAAAGAGTCAAGTGTCATTACCTTTATGCCTTTGAAACTGAATAGTGTGCATTTATAATACATTATTTTTCAAAGGAAAGGCTCAATTGTCATTACAAAAGCCCACTGCACAGTAGATTTTTGGATTTCTCTCTTGCAAATTACTGTTTATTGCCTGAACAATTTTACAGACTCTTTTCATCAGCTCCTGGAAAACAGCATACCTATGCACCATGTGCTGCCAGTTCAAAGCAGCAATGAGACACTAGCATTCCATGCCAGGACAATGACGAAAACATACTGCAGGAGATGGCAAAGCTACGAGTATTACAAACAGTTGTAATCTTCACAGAAGACCCATTTACACAAGGTTTACCTTAATCAAGTATGTTTTTTTTGTATTGACCTTTACCTGACAAGGACATATGATGTTACCAAACAAATGTACCAAATGAAAACATACCCGGGGTTTATCAAGAGAATCATTATCTTGTTTAAAGGAGGAACAGATTGACTTTTACATGATAAAATGAGGTACAAAAGTTCTACCCTAATCCTTGTTTCTCCACAATTAATGAAAACTGTTTATGTTTATGCTTTCCTGACTCATCCACCCGTTCCAACTCAGGCCTGACAATGCAAGAAAAGGTACAGTACAATCACCATGACGGTGGCTAGGTAAGACAGCTTCATTACCTAAAGCAAAAAGCCACATTGTAAGCAACTACATAGCCTTAGCATAAACTGAAAAGATAGGTACTTGTACTTTATCCAGCAGAATGTAGATGGGATTTTTTGAACACTGGATACAGCCGGATTTATCTGCTTTCTGCTGAAGGAGTCAATCTGGTGCTTGATGGCAATGCACAGCACATATACCTGACATCCAGCGTGCTCCACAAGGGGTCTCATGTCCTTGTTGACCCGCACATTACAACTCCAGCAGCTCATTTTGGTGCCCTGCCAAGATACACAACCAACCATGCCAAATGGTGTTCCAGCCCTTGTCCACCGGTACTTTTTGATAAAGGATGAGAAGGTTAGACAAACAGATATCTAACATTGTCCATAAATGACTCAAGGCAACAGTTATTCAAGTAAGAAATGGTTGTAGGGGGGGTGGGGCGGTCTTCCAGGAAGCCAAGGCAAGTGAAAGAAGGCACACTCTGTGTGGAACATGATACACTCCAAAACCCACTGATTTAAATGGTATAGCCATCATGTCCCAAATACACACAAACTACACACGCACACACATGTCGGGTTAAAATATCTTTATGGGGACTGCTCATTCATTTGTATGGGAAAAATGCTAACGCTAAGTATGACAACCTTAACTCCTACCCAGCCCTAACCATAATCATAAGTAACCAAGCAAAATACAAAACATTTTTAGTTTTTGCATTGCAGTCACAGATGTTTATTTTTTTAAAAAATGGGTATTCATCAAGTCGTGGAGACATTGTGTCCCCATAAGGTAAGGTATACCCGCTCGCTCGCTCGCTCACTCACACACACACACACACACACACACTTTATCAATGGAACAGAAAACCACCCCACTAAGATCAAGCTATCTCATGGCTTTTTCAGATCATCAAAAACTTTAAAAATTCAGATTTAAAAATTAAGTGCCCCTAGACACATGCGTCATAACATGTACAAAGGACAGTCAGAGTATCACAAAGAATTTATGACTGACAAACAAAAAGAATTTAATTCATGTTACCATTGTGCTGACTGACAAAACTGGAATATTAATTGGGATAAGTCAGCTTCATAAGGTATCCAGCTAACTGAAAAGCGTTCATAACCAAATAACAGGCGTACTTGATTATTTTGTTTTTACTAACCTACCTTTTGCAAAGCTTAATGTTTGCTTCACTAACTGATGTCTCTGTGACTTCATTACACAGGCTAATCGGCTGACCAGTGTCTCTGTGACTTCATTACATAGGCTAATTGGCTGACCAGAGTCTCTGTGACTTCATTACACAGCCTAATTGGCTGACCAGTGTCTCTGACATCATTACACAGGCTAATCGGCTGACCAGAGTCT
>JABFEA020000010.1:23492825-23515786 GCA_019775915.2 Cyphomyrus plagiostoma | reverse complement strand
AATAGAGCATCTTTGGGATGTGGTGGAATGGGAGCTTCGTGCCCTGGATGTGCATCCCACAAATCTCCATCAACTGCCAGATGCTATCCTATCAATATGGGCCAACATTTCTAAAGAATGCTTTAAGCACCTTGTTGAATCAATGCCGTTTAAGGCATTCGAATTAAGGCAGTTCTGAAGGCGAAACACTGTATTAGTATGGTGTTCCTAATAATCCTTTAGGTGAGTGTATATTTATTGGCTATCACATTTCCAGTTGATCCCTGTGGTAAATCTAGAAATTGTTGAGGTTGAAGGGTGTAGAAGGAATATGGATTAGATGGTTCAGAGCAGGTGTTGGGGCTGTCTCGAGGATTCTAATAGCCTTCCTTTCTGGTTTGCCTTGACAGCTACACGCACTTTAATTTGTGGACATGTAACAACCCAGATAGCGCACACATGTTGAAATGACATTGATACTGTATCAGACAAAAAGGTTGAAACAACGTTGATCTTCAATGTTTCACTTTATATCAACATTGAAACAAGGTTTAAATATTGAAAATCTGACCAAAAATCAATTCAGTTTCATCACTGATAATTTAGCACTGACCGTAATTCAACTCATTTAACTACAAATCAACGTTGAGACAATAACATGGTGTTATCTGGGAAGTTACCTGAAATACTGATCTGCTTTCATATATTTTGCATTCTTAAACAATTTAGGAAAATAAAGCATATGACGTTACTCATTTTACTTTACAGACTTTTCATGGGCAGGTGCTCTAACAGGGACTTGGCTGACCAGTGTTTTTTGCTGGGGGGGTGGGCAGGGGGTCCCCATCTAGGATTGCATGCAGTTTCTGACAGGGTGTGGCTTTAGTACAGTTGTGTGGTTGATGAATTATGGTTTGAGTTGAATGCATCTGAACTGCAGTTAAGCTTAGAGGTGAAGATGTCATGGTGTGAAGATCCTTTTCACCTGCTGGTACCAGGAAGCTGCTTCACTGTGAAAAGCCAACTAATGCTGCAGAGTACAGGAGAATATTGCAGAAAAGGCTCATTCCCAATTGTGTTCAGAAGAAGAACAATCAGAATTTTCTTTTTAACTAAACAATGCTCCAGTCCACACTGCAAAGACCACCGAAATATGGCTTGAGAGCAAGTCCTCATGTTCTGCCCTATAGATACATATAGATAGAAAAAAAACCTATAAAGAATATTTGGTTAAATACAGACCACTAGGGAATAGTTCTTCCACTACTGATCATCTGTTTGGAGTCATCAAAACTGTGAGAAACAACATTAATTAATTCCTGTAACAAAAAGTTTCCCTGCAAGACTTCTATGTCTGAGGAAATCCAAGGGTAAAGCTTACAAATACAAAGTAATCTATTTGATGTTGTGAAAAACCATGATAAAATTAATTTTTGGCTTGGCCTGTTTTTTTTGTCCAAGAGTGTATATTTATATTAAATTTAGCCATGTTTGGCGAAAAAGAACTAAGTGTTCCAGCTAATTTGGGGACATATAAAGAGTTAAAATCCAAGTGTCTTCTAATATTAGCTCTTGGCTTTCTTAACTCCTCTCAAGTAACAGGCAGGTTGAGCAGGCAGATTCAGGGCAGCAGGCACATTAGTGCTTGCAGACCAGGGAGCGAGTCCTGCTTGATTGCAGTAGCCCACAGGGATGGGAAGATGGCTGAGAATGCAGCTGAACTCCCGGGCGCTGCACTGCCAGGCCCCACCAGGCAGACACACTTCCTCAGAGATGTGGTATTCCATGGCAAGTTCAAAGTAAGTGCTACAGGTGAATGAGTTAGCAGATGATAGCCTCACACTGATACGCGCCCACAGCAACTTCTTACTACTTTTCTGTTTGTCTGTCTGTGTTTTCTGGGTTTAATCTTAAAAATCATAGAAGTGGTTGAAGTTTGGCAATAAATGAATTCAAATTAACATTTCTTATGTGACTGCCAGATTTAAAACTGTCAAATCCAGAGTTTGTCCTGGAGTGTTGGTTAGGAAATTCCATGTTTTATTAGTATTTTGCACCTTCAAGCGGTTTGTGGCAGCTCCTGCATTAGCTAACCACAAAAGGCTACTGAATGACTTTGGCTTGGATGAGTTGTTGTTCATCTCTTCGTTGTTGAATATAAGCCATAATTTGGAAATTAAGTTTCTTCCTTTGCTCTTTCTTAATTAATAACACTAAAGCCTATATCACTATAAGACTCAATGGCTAATACTGTTCTAGTACATTGTGTCTAGTTTTGTCTTTGGGCTGTCTTGTCTTGAAACTCTGGTTCCATTAATAACTGGGACAAGTTATTTCACGGATTCCATATAATCTTCTGAAAAATGCGTGATGTTCAGGACCAGAAAAATTGGTACTTACGAGGAATTTCAACAATGCCATGGACCGTAAAGAAAACAAACAAGTGGATTCTAGATTAAATCAAGACTAAACTTTGATTTGAAGCACGAATGACAAAACTAAAGCTATCTATTGCTGGCTTTTTAAGAGAAGACCCACTGCATTGGGGAGGACCATAATACTTGGAGGAGTTAAAGGTAAAAGAGGAGGATGTGACCATAATGGATGGGCTGAATCATCACACCAATGAACATGCCATTGGAAAGGCTGAAAAACCAGACAGAAGATAAATGGGAATCCTTCAGAATGCCTAATGTGCTTACCACGAGTCAACATCAACTTCATAGCACCTAATAATAAACACATAGAAGCAATTTTCATAGAATGGTCTTCCTTGTTTATTATTTACTATTAGAACTTTTAAAAGCTATACAAGTATGAAAGTCTTCAATCCTCCTCTAAATATTACACATTAATCTTGATAGTGATTAAAATAATTTAAAAAACATAGTAATAAATCATCTCTGCATTCTTGGGTGACTAGCTGTATATTACGTACTAGACCAGTGGAAGTCTTGAAGGGCAATGATATGTAATATGAGCTCCAGCACAACCAAGCCACATCTCAGGTTTCTTCCGGTGGCTTCATGAGCTTCTGCTCGTCGTTTTACATCAAGCCCCCAGATGAATATAAACCAAGAACCACTACAGAACCTGTGTTTTTTTTTGATGCGGACATTTAATATTTGCGCTTAACAATATCCTTTTGCGTCAGCCTGCTTGTGCAATCATCATGCAAGACCACTGCTGTGAAACTGTGAACATGGATTACTTTGTTGATGAAGCCTTACTACTGTATACACACCCAGAAATGACACCATCAACAGATATGAGAAATTTGGTTATATTTGGTGGCAAAAGGTTAAGTATTCTATTGTACATCAGTGCAATTCCCATTCATTTCTTGACAAAATTCATAAATTAAATGCACAGCCCCAGTCTAGATGATACAGCACCGTGTGTTGTCATGCTAAATGTGATTCTGGTGTTTGCAGCACAAGACAGGCATGAATGAGGTTTTAATACTGAGATGTTGGATTTGGGTGTAGATATCAAATGACTTTGTAATGGGGGTTGTTAGATCTGTGTACCTGACCTCGGCTAGCTCATTCAAAATGTTACGGAAAAGATTAGGAGCCCGCTAAAATATTTGACTGCGATGTTAAATATTGCAGCTTTGGAATTGTTGATACTAAACTGATTCATATTTTCAGTTAATCTTTTTTGTAGTTACTGTATATCATATCATCTGATTAAATTTAAATGGAGAATTAAATTTACCTTTTTATGCACTGAACTGCTTATGTACTGCTTTTCAGAACTGAAGTGGCTTTGCATCCTGCTGTTGATTTGTTGACAAGCTCATCCATCTTCTCCCCCTTTTCCCAGACTAATTTAATTTCAGCTAAACACCATAAAATAGAATATAAAATCAGAAGCATACTGGTTTATGGTACTTTTCAAATCTCTGGTACTCATCTCTGGTATTCAAGATTTGATCATCGCCAATATAAATGCAACATATAGACACGGATGCTTCTTCCTAGAATCATTTGGAGAGTTTAGAACATCCTTGGTCACTATAGAGGAAAATAAACTAACCTGTTGCATACATGCCTTTCACAACTGCGTTGTCCCCCCGCATGTGTTTACGCACAAAGGTGCATGTATGCACTGCTGGCCTCTGCAATGTCTGTGTGTGCCCTCTCTGTCTAGTTGCTGAATGCTCGGATCCCCGAGGAGAACACACAGTGCCGGCAAGGTCTCTACTTCCAAGATGGTGAGAGGCGAGTGGACTACATCCTCACCTACCAAATCAAGAAACCCGGCAGCTCTCGCCGCCACTCGTCCCGCCTGACAGATAACGCCCTCACCCGCAGTCTGCGGCGCAGCCGGGGCCCGCCACCACAGGAGGACCCTGAGGCGGCCGGGCAGGAGCACAACCTACAGTACCATGAGGACGACAAGCGCGTCTGCCGGGAGGAATTTGAGGGCAATCTCATGGAGATGGGCCTGGACCTCGAGAAAGACGAAAATGTGAGTAACTGCGTCCGGAAGCAGCCACGAAGTGGGAAGGAATAGCAGTGTATAGCTGCATTTATTCTATACAAGCTGCTAGATGAAAGGTTTGCTTTCTTCCTTTGAGCTGAGCTCAAACAGTTTGGTTAAAACAGCCACAGCGAAGGTGGATAAAGTGCACAAAAGCAATGTGAGAAATGAAACAAGGTCCCATCGTCAGCCCGTCAGCTTTACTGAGCTGTAGACAGGGCCGCAAATGAAGCTCTGTGCTGGTAGGTTTATGGTCCACTTCACTTGAAAGGACACCTCATCATTTTTATAAGATTTAACCCTTGTTACCTGTTGTGTGTGTTTGTGTGTGTACACACACACGCAGACATACATACATACATATATACATATATCGCCGCAGAAAAAAATTAAGAAATCACAGGACAATTTTTGTTACATTCATTTCTCAATTTTTGGGTGTGCATCTGTGAATATTATTATTTTTTTTGTTTTTGCAAACTGCAGCCTGGTTCTTCTGTGTTTCTCATTAATGAAGGGCTTCTTCCTTGTTTTATGGGACTTCAGTCCTGCTTCTAGGAGCTTGGAACAAACACTCCTAGCAGTGCACTTCACACCTGCACTTAATGTTTCCAATTCCTTTTGAAGGTCACTTGATATCATCCTACAATTCATGAGAAACTGTCAGATAAGTTAACAGTCATCTCTGATGTCATCTCTGGTGTGTCACTTCTGTCCTACATCTGGCTGGTTTCTGGTCGTTCCCAGTGTTTCCTGCTGTTTTGTTCTTGTGTACTGCTGTCTTAGAAACCTGGAAGCAACCTGCTGCTCAGCATAGCATTCTGCTAGCAGACCCACAATTAAACCAGGATTTAAAAATGCAGGTTTGTTTAAAAAAATAGAGTGGTCTCATAATTCTTTCTGCGGCTGTGTGTGTATGTATTTATATATATATATATATATATAAAAAAAATGGAATTTGTTGTCTTCCTAAAGTGCATTTTTATATACTTGCATGGTTTGGGGATATTTATTACCTTAATGCGCACTGGGCACTTTAGCAGAATGACATGGTATTTTGAATTTCCTAAATACTAAGATAACATTCTTCATATATATGTGTCATATCCAAATATTTGCAGTCATGTGTGCCTGAGATGCTGTGCAAAATGTGCTTGAGCTGCAGGCGGCAGCAGTATGAAATCAGAGCCTGTCGATCGCTCCAAATGCCGACTGCAGTAAGAGTACACCTACCAGGAGGGGTCTTTCCCACACATGGTTCTGCAGGAGTTGTGACGGGTGTACATGCAGACAGAATTGGCAGTCCGCTCCTCTCTGGAGGCATGGGGGAGGTTTTGGAATTCTGTCCCAGATCTGGAACATGTGGCCTGGGAGTTACTGGGTGGTGGAGGAGCTGGAGGGAGGGGTTGTTGGGGACAGCAGAATAAATAGGAAGCACAACGTTCACTCACCAGCCCTGAACACACTCTCGGGAACTGATACACAGGCAACCGTTAGCCTTTTTGGCTGCGTCTTTGAGCTGAATGTTGATTGCACTATTATGCTAATTGGAGGTTGTGAATGGTGAAGTGATACCGAAGGAATCCCACCAAAAACCGATTTGTTTGTTCGGACAGTATTAATTTCTTTAGTAAATATGTAGCTGTTTGAACACAGTTTTGTAAACACTGTAAACTGTTCAGATCTTTAGGCTTTGACTGTGCTAATGTGTTTGACTGCTGCATCAAAAATTGTTGTATACATTTGTGGTGGATTATATTTCTGCAAATGATCTTATTTTATATGATTAAGGAAAATCTCTGTAAATATGATTTTATGAGTAAGAGACGTGCTTGATTTTGTCTCACTGAAGTCTGTCATAAAAGACCATTAATCTTTTCGATTATCTTGGGGCGGTTCATCATCTGAGTTCATTTGCTTGCTTTTTTGTTTTGACAATTTTAGGATAGCTGCAGTTACATCATTAATTTTATTCTGATATTGGAATCGATTTTTTTAATTCCCCAGCAAGACGGGTAATAGCATGACTGAGCAAAAGTTGGGTGATTCTGTGATTTTGATTATAGAAATAGCTGAATATGAATCCTGTTTGCTTTATGAGACAGCATTTAATCTGTAGCTTAACTAATGACAGATGGCAGTCTCTCTGACCACCCTTTGTTTGGTCATCATACCTCATGCCAGCAGTATCACTACTTGTCCTAGCATCGAGACTGTCACATTTGTTTTTGGATATGTTTGTGTGAACAGCTAGAATATCGTGATTGCTCATTTTTGCGAAAGACACCCTATCAGCGTTTCAGCGTCATTCTTCTTGGATGCTTTAACTGTGGGCTAAACCTTGTTTGTTTGAAGAGCCCGTTTCTGTGAACATATGGAGTATGGAGGAAATTTGGCTCTTGCCTCTTAGTTTATGCGTGTATCAAACTGAGTCACGCACCGATGCGGACATAATTTTTGTTACTCCATACTACGCAGCTCAAGGCTTCAGCCTTGTTGTCATGAATCCATACTACGGTGTACCGTCATGCTTTTACCGTTCCCTGTTTTTCATGGTTGTTTTTTGCGCAGCAGTAAGCCCGTGTGCCATCTGTGTGAGAAGCTCTGGACCGCGATGAGAAAATCTCATGCCCACAGAGCGGCAATAATTTCAGGGAGCTGTCAGTCATGACACCTCGCCGTGATCCTCACTCCATGTTTCACCTTCTGATAGTTGTTGGTCTGCATTACCTCTTCTGACTTGCCAAAATGTACCGAGGGAGACCTGCACTGTATACTTATTTGTTAAAGTAGCTCTCACTGTAAAGTAAAAAAAAAAACAAAACATTGCGGACCACTGCACTAGAGTTATTACACACTTCCTATTGACAATTTTGTGTAATTTGTTGTTAGTTATCACAAGGATTATTTCTAACACTGATCAGCATATGTAAATGATTAGGGATCACTATCCTTTGATGCACCTCTTACTACAGTGGCTCGTTCTTCCAGCAGTCTTGCAAATTGTGGTGATAAAATTAACATTAAAGTGATATAGATGGAGTAAGTCTGGAAACAGGTGTAAACCGAAGCATTGCTAAAAACTCAAAATATGTGCAGTGAATGTTTTGTTCCTATTCTTGTTCCTATGTTTGACAATTATTGCTATATTTATCATTTTGGATTTTTCCACTTGTTAATGTCTGGCATAAGCATGATTTGTTATAATTCTCTCTAGAAACAAACTCTGTCATGCATTCCTTAATTTTTCTCGGACACGATTTCTCATGTCCTTTTTAGACACCAGCAAGTAGTCTGTATAGACTGCTTTGTTTTGGTTGTGACGGGAGCAAAATGGATTGTTTTGCACAGTGATGCTTGTTTACATTCGATTGTCAGTTGATTGATTGCAGTTGCTTGCATTAATCATTTTTTTTCTTTCCAAAAATAACGCTTGTAAATTTGTTTTTTCTGGCTAACAAAACTTGTTTATGCTTGTGGGGTTTCTGATGTGGGTCTAAGATGTAATTGAAGTACCAAGATAAGGAAGTGGCCAGGTTTACATTAGGTGACCTTATGGCATGTTTGATGGCATGTTTGCAAAGAAAGGCCATTAATTCATGTTTTATAAGCTCAGGCACATTGAGCTGGATATTTCCCTTGGACCAAAACATCCCATAATCAGCTTGACTTTTGTAGGGTATATGCAGAGATGTTTACATTGTAAGTGCTAGCTATTTCTGAGTTTAACCCTTTCACTTCCGGTAACCACCTTGGCAGTGGATCCATGGTGCTATGAATGAGATCTATAATAATTACAAAACTGAATGCAAGGCATGGCCTGCCAGAATACTAGCCATTATAGGTTATGTGCAGAAATGTAAATCCTAGGTTATTCAAAGATAATGCTGAGATGCAGAAATCAGACCGACATGGAGATTACAATATAAGCAGATGTAGAGGACACTTGGCTTTGTGATCTGTAAAGTATTTTACAGATCTTTTTCAAACTGTGCATTGTACATTGTAGAGTTTATAAACTGGAAAAGATCAAATTTTGAGACTGACTGCTGCAAAATTGAAGTAGCGCCACGTAGTGATTTAGAAAAAAGGCAGTTTTACTCCTTACCGTGAACTGAAAGTATTTGACAGATCTTTTTTCAAGCTTTGCAGGCATGTTGTGAGGGTGACGATCAGGAATTATCAAACTTTGAGACATATTGCACCAAAACTGAAACAGCGCCACACAGTGATAGCGAAGAGAAGGCCAGCTCAAACACTTGATTTTAGCAGCATGTAAATTATTTGTGTGATCTTTTCCAAACATTGCAGGCCCATTGTACAGGTACAGATCTGCACATATTCAAAATCTGAGACATACTGCCCCAAAACTGAAGCAATAGCACTTAGTGACTACAAATACAAGGATGAGGCCTAACCTTGTGAACAGGATGACTTTATTTGTTATACTTTGTTGTACTCTACTCATTCCATTTGAACTTCGATAGATCTTACTTACTAAACATTATTGGTAGCAGTACAGTAGCCAGTGGGCAAAATGTATTGTGGGGAACTAGGAGAATTTTTTTGTGGGGAAATTTGACTTTTCAGATCCTGTTCTTAAATAATGCTCCCAGTACAAACTGACTTTAAATTACACTACTTCTGAGTCAATTTGCGCTTTAAGAGTATGGGAAACATATTTTAATAGTGTATTATGACATTGCATTGAATTGTTAATTGTCTGTAGACTGTAAAGAAGACATTCAAGTAAAAATTTCATTGTACTTTGTATATATGACATTTCTTTCTTAGCTCAGATTCAATTGAATGCAGAAAAAACTTAAACTGATATTAAAATTTGAAGATGCTGTGCACAGAGCACACAATAGTGTTTGGAATATTTTTTCTCTTGTCTCTGAAAATATTCAGTTTCAGTTTCAAATATCTTCTAGCCACTCGCATACATGTAGCGTTAATTCCTCATGTAGGTACATAGATGACGTGTGAAATCAACGCAGAAACCGTGTTGTGGCAGGTTCCAGGTGAGCATTGAATACAAACCAACCCTAACTCTACGCAAGATGCAGTATCACCAAAAATCTTTAAGATTGTGAAAAGGCGGATTAATTACTAATTAATTAGTTTTTTTTTTATTGTGATATTACAAATACATATAAAAAGTATGAACAATATAAATTTCATTTTTAGACATGAAGATATACAAAGACATATCTTTAATCACCTAATTTGTGGTGAAGGATTCTGCAAATTGGCATGTAAGTAGAATGTGCGATAAATAAATAGGACTCAAAAGCATTCAGGTTAGAACATTTATTGTCTGTCTCATTTCCTGTTGATCCATCCAATACTTCTAGAGATTATAAAAGTTGGGGAGCGTGGGAGGTGTATGGATTAGAAGTGACTGGACTGCCGGCGAATACAATGCTGTCATTCTGGCTGCCCCCCTTTGTAGTTTAACTTACTATTATTGCAAGATGAAATCTGCCCCTTATACGAGAACTAAAGCCATTCATCTCGTTACTCTGATTTCACAATATTAGCTTATTAATGGTGGTTGAAAAACATGGAAGTAGAGCGTGGGGAAATGGCCACCATAGAAGGGTAGCAGGTTTTTTGCTGGGAGGAGATAAGTAACGAATGGATCATCATAAGCTGATGTGTTTCAGATCAGGACTATACATGACGAGTACAAGTTGATTTTAAGAAGTCTCTTTCTAGATGATGTTTTCTCGTTCTTGTTCTGGTTTTAGCCAAGATCATTGTAGTTATTGTATTGGTCATTCAATAGCTTGCAAATAGGTTGGAATATTTAACACTGGGTCCAGAAGAAGTTTAGTTTTATCTCACTGACTCCTTTATATATGACATTCTGTGTGTAAAGTTTTTGTTACCCTATTTGTGGATAAAAGCTTGTGATAGCTTTTTAAAGAGCTATGAGAATTATTCTCTTTAGAACTACTGTAGTTTACGCCACCGCTGCTGGTTCCCACTCCTGCAGATCTAGCACCCTGCAGAGTGTTAAATTAGGGCTGCACCCTAAGCTCTGCAGGGTTGTAGATCTGCAGGAGCAAGAATCAGCAGCCCTAGTGTGTATATGCCATGTAAGCGTATTATTTTGAAACACCAAGATCATTCTATCATAATGTTTGGCAAAGAATTAAAAATAGTCTCCTGAGTAATGCATGCGGTTTCTGTTAAATTGCTTTGCATCCAAGAGAGATTTCATGAATGCACTTTTAACTTCAGAATCTACAAATTCATTTGTAATGTACAAGCATGCACGGATTCCATTCAACTACAGGCTAGGTCAGGGGTGGGCAATCTTATCCGCAAAGTGCCGGTGTGTATGCAGGTTTTCGCTGCAGATCGCTAATTAGGTCACTAATTAGAGGACCGATTAGCTGAAGAGTCCCCAAACCCGGGTTTGACCAGCTGATCTAAAGGTTATCCCAAAAACCAGTATACACACCAGCCCTCTGCGGATAAGATTGCCGACCGCTGGTCTAGGTGATACTTGCTTTGTATTCTAAGGCAGGTTGTTTTCTTTGTGTGTTTCAGTCAAAAACTCCTGGGATGGGCTTTGTGAAGATACACGCTCCCTGGCATGTCCTCTGCCGAGAAGCAGAGTTCATGAAACTCAAGATGCCCACCAAAAAAGTTGGTTTGGAAAGATTTTCTTTTCCCCCCTAGTCGTTGGTAATGCTGCGTTCCACTGTGTTAACAGCGCTTTCATTTTATCTCAGGTGTATGAGGTCAAGCACGGTAGCAGCCTGGTTGAGAAAATTAACACATTCATCACCAAGGTGACAGAACCCCTGCACCCAAAAGTAGAAGAGAACAGATTACACAAAGTCAAGCACCTTTCCTACCCGTTCTCACGAGAAAAGCAGCATCTGTGAGTACCCCCTACTCCTCCTACTCCCTACACTCCCTCCGGAAGGATAGCCTCAACATTCTGATGGCCTGTGCGACCATATCTTTTATAATCCATCAGACTCAAAGACCCTTTGTATGGCATAGTTAAATGAAACTCTTACCCACTTCAATATATAAATATATAAAGATGCAGGCGAGAAGGCCTGATCATGGTCCTTTGGAGCCCCTGGACATCACCTGCCTTTTGGAAGACCCCTGTCATGGACGGGGGACTTAGCAGTCAACTCTATTTATGCGGACGGCTTGTATGTGAGGGTCATAGTGTTTTGCTTACACTATGACTGTTGCGACTCTCTTCCACTAGTGTTTTGAGGGCCTCTCCAGCCCGATGTCTCACTGGCCTGACCCATTATCTATCTGTGACTGGTGTGACAAATTTCCATAATGTACAATGGCAAGTGAAGGCTCATTAGTATTCATAAAGGAAGCACTACATCATTGGTTGCTTTCACCTAGACTAACATTACTTTTTATTTTCTTAGTTAGCTACCTCAGAGTCTTGACTATAGTGCAGTGATCATCATCGGTCAGTCAGGTAGTACTTCACATGCCGGGGCGTAGCACATGAGAGATGGTCCACATACCGGCTTCAACAAAGCAGTGCCTCATTAACAAAACACAAAGGCAGAAACAGTAAACAAAGGTCCACATGGGTTCAAAACTAAACTAAGGCAGGAAGCAACACCGGGAACAACCAGACCAGAGGTAGGAAGGAACACATGAAGCTACAGTAACTAATATGGGGTAACTACAACTAATAATCACACTGAGAAACAGAACAAGAGCAGGAATTTAAGTACAATGCTAACAAGACACAACTCGGGGCAGGTAAGAACCATAACCAAATCAACCAATCACAAGGAGTCAGTCCAATAGCAAGGAACATGGGAGGTGCTTTTCAATTAACAGTTGCTAATGACTTGGAAAGATTAAAAAATAATCAGGGCTAGCTATACATGGAGAGACTAGTAACACAAGTAAAACAGAACTTAATTAACCAAGGCATGGGCAAGGTAGCCATAAACAAGGACATAAAATCAAAGACATAAATTACCCATATCAGAAACTAGGGGAGATAATACACCCAAAATAATAAACAAAAGATGAGATTGGGCTCAGGCCAGCCTTGAATTCATGACGGAAAGATGTCAGCCTCTAGGCCACACACCCAGCCCATTGAGCCAGGGGAGCAGGAAAAACACAGTAGGGCAACATTAAATGGGATGACCAGTGTGAACCACTGGTCAAACGGAGGGAAGATGGGACAGGGCCAGACAGGCGCCGATCCTGACAGTGCACCCTCCTTGAATATTAATGAACCTCCCCTACCATCCAACATTCCGGAAATCTTATGCCAGCGCTGCTACTTTGTGCATCTGTCCAACGGCACCATTCATCATGATTCATTGGTGCACCTTTACACCCCTAGTTTGAAACTGTTAAATCACCCCCAGTGATGTGATCTTTCCCTGAAACAAGACATATATTTACAGTCGAATTCCTACAATTAACACTTGCCAACCTTTTGTGCATTTAAAACCATTCTGCCATTCTGTGTTTTGACAGATGGTCTTTGCTCTATTTGAATATTATTGTGTTCTTGAGTTACTTCGTGTGTTTCTGTGACTATAAAACCACTTTAATTCTGTAGCAAGACTTAATCCTGCACTTGGATGTTTTGACAGGTTTGATTTGTCAGACAGAGACTCCTTCTTTGACAGTAAAACAAGAAGTTCAATAGTAAGTATTATGCTTAAATATATATTTTTGGTGAATGCTTAATTATATGCATTGTGTATGTTAGCAAACTCTATTTATCAGGATAAATTCATTCTGTACGCTGTACTGAAAATACAAGTCCTTTTGAGTAGTCAGATGAGTAATCACGTAAAAATGTTAGCGGTCACACAACCAGCTCACTTGTGCTTCCAGGTATAGTTTTTGTCATTCTGATGTAATACAATATTTATTTGGATGTTTCTCTGAGTTATTCTTTCTAACTTCAGGTTTTTGAAGTACTGAAGCGCATAAAATGCACCAAATTCGAATACAGCATGGGTAATGTTCCCTTTGAGCACACTCTTTGCTCATGGCTTTGTTTGCATCGCGGATGTTATTCAACAACGTTGCACATTTCCAGTCGTAGCTGCACAATGGTGGCCTAATGGTTAGAGGAGTGTGCTGGTGATTTGAAGGTTGCCGGTTTTTATTAGAATATTTAATTAATCGTATTGGATATTTATGCCTGCATTCACTCTTAAATATTCATACTTCATCTCCATCTAAAAAAAAATATATTAGGAAAATTTAGTATCGTAATTCCATCCATCTTCCAATTTACTCCATTTATGGAGCCTTCTATAGGCAGCATAGGAGGGGCCCACTCAGGACAGTACGCCAGTCCATATACAGGGTACATATAAAGTATGGGCAATTCACTGAGGTACATGTGTTTGGCTTTCAACTTGTAACCATTACAAAAATAAGATACAGGTAAACTGCTTTACCAAACATTCTTCAGTGATTAGGGTCAAAATTAATTTTCAAGTATCTGCAAGTCTAGTAGATAATCTAATCTTATGTCAGGGACATTGACAAATGAGTTTTCTCTTGAGGTGGTTTTTAAAAGTTAGGATATTTCTATGTAACAAGTGTTTAAAATACAAGGATTTAAAAATTCCACACATTGCCCCCCTAAATTCATGTTATAACCTTTTATGTTTGTCACATTTGTTTCACAGGGATTACCAGCCTGCTTGCTAATGGGGTATATATGGATGCTTATCCTCTGCATGATGTAAGTATTTATCACTGGTTTTGAATTTACAGCTGTCAAGGGATAAATATATTTCCTGGTATTTGCAACAGGTGGTACATGTGCTAGGCTTTACAGTGCAGGGTACCAACATTCTTAAATCTTAAGTCTTACATTTTTTTGACTGAATGTTCAACACAATCCTTATTTTTCTGTTGATCAGTATTTATCGTCTTGGGAACAGTAAGTCTTATCTTCATTGCAGGGGGACATTGATGGAGAAAATGCCGACCCCAATGACAGAAAGGTAAGACCCATGCAGAGATTTCTGCATGGTACCTCTTCAATCCTCTGCAGTATTAATGCATGGGCCAGTGAGACGTGAGGGTCCCACTAGAATGAACACCTCTCTGTTCCTGGCCAATGTCACCGCAAGCCTGACAGTTCGTTTTAGTTGTTTTAAACAATTTTATCACCCAGCCATGGTAGTGAAGCATGCTGGCACCGGTAACACAGCTTCTCCACAGACAAGAATCACTGAGTACATGTCTGGACATATGTTTACTGTCACAAAGGAAATCTCTTTAATATGTCGCTCCTAGAGTGCTGTCTGGATTTCTTCAGCCCATGAGCACCCTGTTATATAACCCCGACGTTGAGACTAAAGGGGGGAGATGCTTAAACAGAACAGCTGTTGAGGAGCCTGTTGACGGAGTAGCGTGAACAAGCCAGCTCTCTATGGCCGGCCATTCACCTCCAGCCACAAGCTCTGTGCCCTGCTGTAGAAAGTACGGTCTACACTCAAGACATGACTGACATTTCACGCCGTGGATTTGTACTTCAGAAGCCTCACCACCAGGGGCATTGTAGAGCAGGGGAAAGTTAGGACAAAATTGGGACAGACCAGGATTGTTCTGGGTTGTGGGCCCAATATGATATATTTTCATGGGACCCAATATCTCTAGTAGCACCTCAGCTCACCAAAATTTGCTAATAAAATGCATATTTTTCATAACATCTTACATTTTACTGGCCTGTAATGAGCCTGAAGCCTATCACTTGAAACACAGGAATGGGGTCTACAAGGAATGGGACAATCTGGATAAAATGCCAAGAGATACAATTCTTCTGTCCAACTTAACTTCATGAACCACCATAATATTTTATTGACCCATCTTTGGCCTGTGATCATTGATCTCAGGACCGTTAGACCTGGTAATGTCATCAAATCCATTCTTTCAGTCATTATAGGATATCAATGCACAGTAATGTGGTATCCCCTGCCAAGAGTCTCTGCCATCCACTATCACCACCTTGAATTCCCTCTGTCATTAACTTACTGGTAACCCTTATGTGTAAATGCAGTCGGGCTTTATTGACTCATAATGGGCTGTTACAAAAAAAGAATGTCCTTGAGAACTTGTTAAGCAAAATTATTCCTAATTTATGAATTCTAGACAGATTATTTACTTAGCATATGACAGAATGGCCAGTCCTGTGCTAAAGCTAGATGACGACTTGTAATTGATAGCTTTCCATTAGAGGGAGTCCAAGTCTGTTGCAAGGCAGTGCCTTGCTGGCCATGAATATGCTTTGATGAATATGCTATGCTGCGTGACATAATATAATATGGGGGTGATAATAGGGTTGGCATGCCTGCCAAAAGTAAGCAACACAAAAAGACGGTGTCTGTGTCGCAATATCAGGATGGGATGGCAGGATGATCATTTTTTTTAATTTCAATTTTTGTGGCCATACTAAAATTACAGCGATAAAAAGGAAATCACTCCGAAACCACATCTTAGCCTTGAGACTCAAAAAACATGGGGGCTAGATTTCCGTAGCCAACAGCGCCGCCACTGATCAGGCGAAATGAAGAAGCCAGCAGGCCGGGTGTGAGCTGAGACGTGACTCATAAGGCCTGGCATGTTCCCTGACCCAGTATGCAAAAACACGCTTGCAGATGGAATTAGGCTGACCTCCCCCACCCCCACCCCCCCACTGTGTGCCAGATAACCTGAGACAGCAGGCCGCCGGATCACACATTCACAAAACTAGCATCAGTACCTCCGCATTTATATGTGTATGTCTTAGTGAAGTGTTTCTGAGAATAGACGTGAATATGCGATAATGCCTCGTTTGCTTAATTTGGACACTTAAGCAAATGAAAATTAGAACCGGTAAGAAAATACCCAGTACCGGACACCCAGATAATTTTTCCTTTCTAATTTCCATTTCTGCTTTTCGGTTCCAAAACATTGCATATCGGCTGTAGGTGAATACGTCACGCATCAATGCGCAACAAGCTAGCATGCGCGATGACAGTGTGAAGGAACAAATGGTCAAAAGTTGAGTTTCACTTAATTAATGTAAACAATAACAATTGACCCACATCAAATCTATTTTTAAAATTCAGGACTGCTGACATTACTTCTCCTAAATTGATGTTGTTTTGGTCAATGCCCATTTATCCCATTTTATATTTATTTATTTAAATGCGTGATCAGAACCTTTAATGTCTACTTTAAAATGCGTTACCTGTAAAATAATACAGTAAATCAGCATTTTCATTAAATACATGCAAATCACAACACGCTCCTTTATTTTTTTTTCTGATTATCTGAAGTGCGTGACAACAATCGAAATAATTTCAGACTTAACAAAAATATCATTAAAACCCTTAATGTGTCTTCTGTCAAATACACCCACCCTCAACAAACGAAAACATCCACTTATATTTTAAATCCTTAAAATGATCAGTTGACCATTTTTTTCATCACCCCCAAGCACAAACAGCTATTAATATGCCACGTGTGGAAACCCGGACAAAGAATGACAAAACTGCACGTGAAATCAGCCAGGTTGTATGTGCTATTTTTACTCATTTTCCACCAAAGAAGCTCTGCAACAAGTTGTCATTTCTCAACAGCAGCGATGAAGTTAACTCATCCTCTGATGAGGTTTGTGATAGCGATGAGGATTGTTTTAAGAAGAAATTGTTTTAAAGACTGGCATAAAACAAGTTGATTGTTCTTAATCATGCTAAAATAGTTATTGATTCATATTGTGTCATAGCCTTCCAATTGCTTTAAACAAACAGATAAACTACAAATGACATGTTTTTGTCTTGTTTCACACTCATATTCTGCACTAGACATTGACATTGATTTGGGCATGGGGAGTACCCCAGGTGAATATCATTCATATTTATGACCGCAGCTGTTTGCCCAGGTAGAAACAATTGAACCGAAAGAGTAACAGTTAAGTTATAGCTCTCTCTTTTTTTAAACTGCAAGGATTTTTGTGAATGACTTGCAGGCAGGAGTTGTGCGCTGCACTCAATGCACTTTAATTAGCATTTTACTCCCATTGCTGCTGGGACATTTTGAATGTTCAGAATAAAGATATTTTGGTTAAACATTTGTCCTCCTTTTTTTTTACCTTCATAGAACCGAAACAGGGAATCCATAAGCAGAACCGGAATAGAAATCGATAAAATTCAAACAATACCCAACCCAAGTCATCACTGCGATCTCCTCTCACCTGAGAGAGGAGATCGACCAAGACAATATGAAACACATTGGCGTCTGTTATTTTATATATAAAATTACCCTTCCCTCAGGGTTTATATTGTTTTTAGTGAAAGTAACAGGAGTTTTTCTAAAATGTTTAAAATTTCTGATCCCCCTGCAGCTCTTGTATGACGAGTGGGCAAGTTACAGTGTTTTCTACAAGTACCAGCCAATTGGCCTGGTCAGGTAGGGCTGCTCACATGCATGTCATGCTGTGTTCACCGTCTGACTTCCCATTTCTTCAGCACATGCCTTAAACTATCCCCATTGTAATTGTCTTCCAGGAAGTACTTTGGAGAGAAGATTGGTCTTTACTTCGCATGGCTGGGTGTATATACCCAGATGCTAATCCCTGCTTCCGTGGTTGGGGTCATTGTCTTCCTGTACGGCTGTGTCACGGTGAATGATGACATTCCTAGGTATCTGACATTTTTGTAAATCTCCTGGAATGATGATGAATGTTGTGATGACGGCAGTCTGACCTACTAGCAGGTTTTCCTAATGAAATCATAATGAAGTCATACAACCCCATTTCCAAAAAGGTTAGGATGGTGTGTAAAATGTAAAAACAGAATGTAATGATTTACAAATGATTTTTGAACTCATTTTTTATTGAAAATACAACAAAGACAATATGCCCAATGTTGAGACTGAGAAACATCATTGTTATATGACAAATATACGCTCAGTCTGAATTTGATGCCAGGAAATTCAAAACGCAGTTTATATCAAAATCACTGTTGCTACTTGCCAACCTGCATAGATAGATAGATAGATAGATAGATAGCTGCTGTAAAGGCAGCCATTCCCCACAGCGCCTAAGGACTCGCTAATGCTTCTGTAAAAAAATGTATGCAATACAAAAAAACTACAATGGATGCAATGGCTTATGCTCCATCCATGCACATAGGTCTCCACAAACCAGGTATGTGTAATAAAGCAGTGATGAAGCTACTTTCTGCCCGTGTGCTAAAAGCCTGAGTAAAAAGGGATGTGTGTGACAGCGGGGGCGATTTGTGATGAGTAGCATTTGTCCTTCCTGCCAGACTTCCCTCTGGTTTTTATCCACATCAAGGTATTTTGACATAATTTGCCGTGTTTTCAACATTATGTGATCCTCAGTTCCGCCATGAGCATTAGCAGGAATCTCCTGCTGTCTGAGTTATGCTCGGACCATTTATTCCAACAGCTCCAATTCAACAATGGTATGAATACTGGGAATGAAATGGTTTTCATTTCCGCTATAAAATGGAGTATGCTTCATGTATATGAGGGTGCGTTACACTCCATCCTTCTGTCACAGTGCAAATATTTTAGTCTGGCAAGCTTCCAAATGACAGTGACAGTCTTGGTATAAGTTTAAAGATTTGAGCTTCAATATGATGATATTCGTATACATACACAGCACCTGTACATTGGTCATCAGCTTTTAATGCCTCTTTTCTCTGTTTATGAGGATGGATATCTTGCATTGCGTTGTTTGGTGGTCAGGAAAGCTATGATCAGATGAAGTGTTTCAGAGGTATCCCGACTGAAACTGTTTCAGTATAATTACTGAATAGTGTAGCTTTTTAAAGACATTTTTATTTTAATTTGCATTTCTCAAAATGACCATCGTTTGTGTAAATAACAGCTTCACTAATAAGACGCATTCAGTGAACGTGTTTCGGCAGGAAGTCGTATGGCATCTTTATCGGCTTCTCTGAAGTGTAGGGTGCATGTGTGCTGCTTTGCTTTGAGTCTTCAGTCCAGTTAGCCTCACACAAGTACACAACAGAGGTGGCAATTTCAGGCCCAGAAAGTAAAAATCCAGACCATGATTTACTCTCAACCATCCAGTTGAGCATAAAGAGTCACAGTCACAACAGTATTCAACTGGTTGGTTGAAACAAAATCTTGGTCTGGATTTGTACTTTCTGGACCTGAAATTTCCACCTCTGGTACACAATGATGGAGGACTGGAGACTGGATGGGCCGTGTCATTAGTTTGAGTTGACCGTTGGTTGTCTTCTTTTTTTAGTTGTGCCTCATCTTTTGGGTTGTTATCTTGCTGAAAACTGAAGAAAGAATCATCTGTAATACTGGTGACATGGCATACCTTTGAAATTGTATGCTAAATTAAATGAAATGAAAAGGAAATTGAATGCTAAAATAGCCATGCTGCTTGAGATTGTCATAGATGGTGTAAAGATGGCCTGTAAGCCCCAGACCATGACACTTTCTTCTCCATGCTTGGGAATTACACATACAGCCATCACCATCTCTACATTCTGTAAATACACAGTAGATAAATACTTAAAATTTGATTTATCAGTCCATGACATTGACTTGCACTCCTTAGACATCTGGTATCTTTTTGCCCTAGACAAGTCTCCCCCTATTATTGTGTGCTCTTCACAATGGCTATTTTGCAGTGACTCAGCTGCTTAGGCCTGTGTCATGCTCTCTTCTGAACTGAAGCATCTGTACCTCTACCAGCAGTCACATGATCTTTTATTTGTGGGTAAATTCAGTTTTTCTTAAAATGACATGTATGAATGCAGTTACTCATGGTTTCCTAATGGTATAAATGCACATATCATAACTTATTGATGTTAATATACAAGTGTGTAAAGTTAAAAGCATACATAACTATGGAACACCTTGTTTCATGCAGGTGTACTCAAACTTTCGATTTAGTTTAATGGGTACTTTTTTTCCGCTGGATATATTTCAATGAACAGTCATACGTCTCTTCTCCGTGCCTGTTCGCCGTTATCTGATTTCCATTCAGCAAAATGTCATCATGGGCTAAATGTCAAGAAACATGACGTTTTTTGAGGAACACCCTGATTTCAGTTAAGTCATTTTGCCTGTGTGCCAATGTCGCCCTCCCACCAGCATGGAGATCTGTGACAAGAGGAACAACATCACCATGTGTCCGCTCTGTGACCGCGCCTGCAGCTACTGGAATCTCGTCATGGCCTGTGGCACGGCCAGGGCCAGCCACCTCTTCGACAACCCCGCCACGGTCTTCTTCTCTATCTTCATGGCCTTATGGGGTACGTGCGCAAGCTCTCCGTTCCTGAACACAGGTCACACATATCAAGAGTCTCTGCCATCCACTATCATATCATATCAACGTCTTCATCCTAGTCCATCATGGACTAACAAATTGCCTTGCCTGTTCTCACTGTGTATTGTATTTAGGCGATGTGTCTTGGCTTAGGCTGTATGTTATTTTGAAGATTGTACAGATCTGTGACCAGGTGTCATCTGGGACTGAGCCCAGAGACCAGAAGGGGGGTTTGCCATGATAAATTTTACCATCATTTATGTTACTTGTTTCACATGATACGTTTAGCATTTTTTGCACTTAGTAAATGTGCTTGGGCCCTAATTCTATTCTGTTACTTCGTGCACAGCTCTGAATTTGATATTTCATGACAACACAATCACATTATACACATAACGAACAAAACATGGTTAAAAATGTTTTGGGTCTTTGCTGAAAACATTCGGGCTTAACCCTCAGTAACCTTACTCTACCGCCACTGCTGTCTGTAATCAGTACAGTTTTGCCATTGATAGCTTTACTCTTATTCTGGAGAAACCCCTAATAAGAACTAATAGCTCATTATAATATTAACTAATAGCTCATTGTTGTTAAAATCTTATCTAGCTCTGATTTAAAGGACCCCAGGGTTTTATCTTGTGCTACACTAAGAGGGAGACTACTCCATACTCTAACTACACGCTGTGTAGTCAGAGACAATCCGCCATGTTCTACCAAATTTCAATATTCATTTCAAATGGTATAATTTCCAGGTCAAACTCAGATCCTGTTGAGCCAAAAGTGCTGCTTACTAAGCCACCATGGCAGAATACATGACATTAGTCAGATAACTTAAACTTTCCTCTGTCTCTCTGCTAGCGTATACTTTTTCACTATATTTTAAATACTTAAATGGCTTTAAGATTATAAAGTGGTTGATGGAAATGTTGCCATTTATGTATTGTCTTTACCGTTGGGAAAGAGATGAAAGTTATAGTTAAGTGTAAATTTGAAAATGAACATTACACCGAATGACTAAAATAATTGGATTTCTGTAAATAATTGCCTTCGTCACCACACTGCTGTCTGTAGAATGACTCTCCTTCTTTGTCATCTCTCTGCTAGCACTGTGCTGACAGGCCGTGTGTATTCTCTGAGAGTGAGAGGGCAGACTGAGGCTGGCAGGGGACCCACTTCTGTTTTTCGTGCCCGTGTGCTGTTCATTGTCAGGAGACTGAACGACTGTAGGAAGCAATCGACTTGAGCGCTGTGTGGGACTGTGGGTTCACTTCCAAAGGATGATTTATTGTCTTGCATTATGAGTGTGAGTGTGTCTTGTGGATGTTATTGTGAGGAGAGATGTATGTGAAGGAAATATTTTTAGCAAGGATTTGGACATGCTGTTATGTCTGAGTTTAATAAAGGATCCGAAGTGTACTTTAAAACTTGCTGGAGAGCATTCTGTTTAGAAATAGGTTTGTTCTAAAAGAATTCACATTACAAAGCATTCATTGTCTGTTTGCATGGTGCACTCTCAAATCAAAGCCACCTTTTATTGTGTTTATTTGACACTAGTGTTAAATAAGGGTGAAATGTGTTTGTTGTTTGTTGAATGTTTTTTTTGTACATTGGTCATAATACACTAAGAGAAGCCTTGAAAAGGTTTGGAAAATCCAGCATTCACAGGAAACTGATGACACAACGGATTCAGTGAATTAAGCTTAATTAAATTCAGTCTGGCATGAAGTACTTGGGGTGATTTGTTCTTACAGTATGTGCCTGTGATTGGAAGGTTGCTGGTTCAAATCCCATGGTCGGCAGAGTAGATGCATCACCGGGAAGCTCTTAATCCTGTAAAAATGCTTCAAGGGTGCTGGATAAGTGCTTGACCCTGTCCCACCCCAAGATTCACTCTCACCTATACATACAGTATGTGGGTGTTTCAAAGGATTGTGAATTTGATTCTGCAGAACCTTTGAAAACTAAATTCTAAGAGTTAGAACATTTATTTTTCTAGTTTTGACTGCAAGAAATATATGGCTGTATTTATGACAATGGCAAGAAGGGGGCAACATAATATTATAATATGATATTAATTATAATAATAACATAATATGGACCCCTCCTGGAGCCGACACCTTATCGTGGTGGAGGGGTTTGCGTGTTCCAATGATCCCAGGAGCTAAGTTGCCCG
>JABFEA020000010.1:23473458-23490687 GCA_019775915.2 Cyphomyrus plagiostoma | reverse complement strand
CTAGCCCCCGGACACCCCCCCCCACACACACACACACACACACACACACACACACACCTTCCTTCCTGGACAGGAGTGGAGGCCAGCCTGTCTGCCACTTGCCTCCTGTATGAATGATTCTCAGGTCTGTCTGCTCTCATCTTCATTTTTCACCATTCCTCCTCTGGTTTTCACCACCACTGTTTATATAAAAGTGAGAACTGCTTCCTGGCTTGATCCACCCTGATTATTTTAAGGACTTCTTGCTCACTGAAAGCAAGTTCAGAAGTGCAGAACTTATTAGGCTCGTCAGTCCATTCACAACCAATTCCATGATGCCATCTTATAGCTTTAATCGAAGGAGACATGCTAATTGTTCAGAGCTTGTCTTCTTTCTGTTTTTGTAAATGCTGATTTGTCAAATATCAAGGCATTAATACCCTGTCCCTCAGAGGCTGGTGCTTGAATTGGGACCATCAAGTGGTAGGAGAAGCTCGAGGCCATGGTGTCAATGCAGTGATAATGAGGGTGATGGTAGTTTGAAGTGGACCGGAATCTTCTCAGTCTACAGTATGGGAAAGTTGCTGCTGTTTGTTCTCTAGCAGTCAATAGCTGCGGCATCATGAGATTTATCATTTATTTTAATGGCTTGCTGTAGCTTGTATATTTTTGTGGTGCATCATTTGAAACACTAATCATTGGTGAAGTGGGATTACTTTTGTTTTATGGCAATTTAGAGAATTGAATGAGAAATGAACAATGTCTTGCCGATAAATCTGTACACCTTTTTTCAATTCGCTTTCAAAAGTCTACACTGATCAGCAAACTAATTCTATTATCAAAAAATTGTCAGGTGACGTTTATTTGGCACTCCAAAAAAAGCTGAAATAAAAAACAGCCTTAATCTGTCCCTCAGATGTGCAGTATGTTCTGATTCAGTGATTCTTAGAGGTTGGAGTCCCATGTATCATCAGTGTTACATTTTTAAATATACCATTCCACATTTTATGATAGGTGTTTAAGATATATAAGAAGAAAATTCTGGAAATCTTTATCCCTGCTAAAATGAGCTACATGTTTTCATTTTTTTGTTTTTCCCTGTTTTTTTCTCCTCCCTTTTCATATTGTGTTGGACACGGTATGCAGAACTGGGGGCACTGAACAGTTTTATTATAACTAATGGTACACTTGGGTAAATTATCTACAGTACATTCAGTATAAGCAATCCTGTGTTGGAAAAATAAGTTGTAATAGTTTTTAGACAATCCGATTCACCTGCTTGACACTACAATGTTGTATTGGCATAACCACAGATCAATTTTTTTTTCTTTTTTAAATAAGTGACCTTTCCAGATATTGCATTACTTTAATAGTCTGCATAGTTCATTACATCTCTTGCTTATTTTTTGTAAGTAAATAAAGTTTCCGATAACCAGAAACTGAGTGTTATGTACATTTCTTTGTGTGTATGTTTTGTTATGGTTTTGGGTATTTTGGTGTAAATCTATAGAGATTGTGGTTTCTGGGGCCCAGCAGTTCTGGGATCTGTGTCTAGATGGTTGTAGTTTCCGTGGCTAACGGGGTGATTGTGTTGCCCAGGTTGCTTCAGGGACACGGGCCAATCCTCCTCTCCGATCCTCACTTTGAACAAAGCATCTCCTAAATAGGTAAATGTTAGTTATGGTGTTTGTCAAAATTCAGATTTGTTACGACAGAAATTATGCTTCATCCACAGAGTACTGTAACCCCTGTTAAATGTTATCATATTCTGATTACAATCCACATAAATGAGCAGAACAGTGATGCTCTATTCATCCTGCACATCTTTCCATGAGTGACACCAACACGCGTATAGGTGAGGCGGCAAACTTGGGGGCTCACAGTACAGGGTCAGCCTGTGCTCCTGGTGGGGAATACACCTCCAAGGGCATTCCTGTCTCAGCTACAGGATTCGAACCGGTGACCTGATCACAGGCTCTGAATCCTAACCTGCAGAGCTGAGCACTTTGGTTCCCCACTGATGACTTTTGCCCAGAGATTTTTCTGACTTAGGGGGGAAGGTCCCCCACAATGTTTTGGCGGCCCACATACCCATCAGCCAACTAGGAAAATGCCTGTGCCCCTGAAAATTCCAGGGGGGGCGGGTTAGCTGGAGGACTAGACTGGGATCGGGGAACACTTTATTTTAGCAACATGAAAAAGCAAAAAAAAAAACAAAATGACCAAGGCACAGTTTTGTCACACTGAACATTACTGTCATGCTAATTTACTGGCTGCTGAGTGTTTGCAGTAAGTCCTTGTCCATCTTAGTCATCATGCTCAGCATAGGTTATTTTTACTTGGTTACAGAAACAGAACCATGTAACTGGCTGAAGTCTGTTCACCACTGCAGTTCATCCTCCAAGCCTAATACATTTTTCTTACCGTCTTAAGGCCCCTAATGATCAGGACATATCAACTCTCCTATGAAGAGGAGAGGTAGTATATGCGGCAGAGTTCAACCCTTCTTATACCTTAAAATGCTTTGAATTACTGATTCACAGACTCTACAAAATGATCTAGTTACATATATGGAAAAAACGATTGCACTGAGTCAATGTTGTAAAACCATAACGCATGGAAAGAAAAAAAACTTTTAATAAGCACTGCACTTTTTATCCTCAGACAGATTGTAGGTACTGGAGATTTGTGTACATATTCCATACGAATGGCCTGCGTACAAGCGATGAACTGGCGTCACAGAAACAAAGCATAATTTGAACTAAAAATATCATCCAATTTTCTATAGAGACTATAAACTGATAAAAGACCCATTAAAGAAATACAACCATAGTGCAATATTATATTTATTTCTTACAGTAAATTTTGGTTGCCATACAAGAGTATTGAGGATTTTGGGGAAAGTGCATTTTAACATGAACGTCTCTCTTTTATTTCAATAATTAACTCTAAAGAAGAGGATTTTGTAGCACAAAATTACAGCAACATAGATATCATGAACACAAGTTTTTACACAAAGTAGAGCGAGAAACACCTTAATATCTATGAAGAATTATAAAGGAAAAGAAAGAGGAAACCAAATTTGAGCTGATCTCTAAGAGGAAATCGATTCGAGACTGGACTGGTGGTGGTTCGCCCACAGCTGGCAACAAATCCTAATCCACAGCGTGATGCCTTTAGAATTTTTTTTTTCCTTTTTTATTTTTAAAAACTCCACTATTTAGCTCTAATGTTAGTTCCACAAATGTATTAGCTTAGTGATATGTAGTTCCATAAAATCAATTTGTCAACAGTCACATCTAGTCATTTTTATTTAAATATATGTTACCGTAACAAGTGTGCTCAGACCGTTTGCTATAAAGTGGCCTGAGAGGTTATATATAAATTTACAGCCTGTGAGATTTTGGTAATTTATACACACATTATACACAAACTAAGCATTTTCAAAATGTAATTACAATATGTAACAGAGGCAGGTGACCATCTGATCTTATTTCTAAGTGTCAATTTCTCATGTGGATATGGAGCCATTCATTACATAACTTTTCCTCAAAATTAAAATAGGTCAAATTTTTTATATTATATGAGAGGATCTGCAACTTTGAAAATAGTCTCGCAGATCCATTTCATATACATATTGCTTAACTGGTAATTCATAAATCTGATAAATTTTCCACAAACCATACTTTATGTAGTTTATAAAATTTCATATAATTCTATATAAATCATGAAAAATACTGTGCTTTTCTCTGAAGCTCTGTTTTAAAATATCTATTTAAAAATGATAGAATTAGCAGCTTAGCTCCTATAAGTCATCTTAAAGGAGGTCTGTATTCTCTTAATTTCTTGAATAATTATTTTTTATGTGTATATATTTTTATGTATATATATATATATATATATCTACCTCATCCATTCATTCACAGCTCAGGCATGTTAACGTCAACAGTTCAGTCCTGTCACGGAGGGGGCAGAAATACTGTAAACTGCACAAAAATAGCCCCCCCCCCACTACCACCATTCACTGGGTACAGACCCCCATCAAAGGAGTCCCAGCAGACGCTCCTGTTGGCACTGATTTGGAAAATTAAACACAGACACTTTCACCCTCATTTGCTTTCAAAGAACAGTTCTGATGGCAACAGTTTTTGGACCTGCTTTATTGTGCTCTGGAGTTGGTTCCACAACAGATTAATACGTTTTAATAAAACCTTTTGTTCCTCTTTTGTAATAATATTTCTGGTATTCTGAAAACACTCCTCCCTGCAACCCTGTCCAGGACAAGTGGTTGAAAGATGGATGAATGGATGAAAACAGTTCTCAAAACACTCAAGAACTGTGCAATGTCAAAACTACACCCTTCCAGTAAATGAGAATAAACATATCTTAACTCTCATTTATTAAGAATGCATTAAAGTTCAGTACCACCTGCTCCTTGTAAGTTTAACATTGGTTTAAAAAGCAACTGGTCTACATTCTCTAATACATGCGTTTACAGCTGTTCTTTGTAGCAGATTACAGACATCTGGTAATTCTTCATATTAAACAAATGTTCTGACCTTTTGCTTTACCAAACCAATACATAAAATAAAACAAGCTTCCAATATATCCATCCTGTTTAAATTAAAAAATAATAAACCTGTTATGGGTGAAAAAGAATGAAGATTGGCTGTCACCCTATCAAAAGCCACTGGGACCTTCACAACTTGCCACACCCTGAGATGAAAAGATGGTTTCCCTTCTTCATCCTTGGAGGCCAGGTACAAGGGCCTTCCTGCGTGAAACTTCAGGAGCACACCTAACAGCAATGCAACAATGAGAAGACAACTGTCCACCTGCTTCCTGTGTCACTATCCCCCCCAAAAAATGAATACTAATTTTCCCAATTTGAATTAATACATACACATAGTGTTCTCTGTATATGTACACATATTTATGTAACTTTAAATGTTATTATAGCAGCAAAACATCTCTAAACAATTCACACACTGCAGCCATACAGCACAGTATCAGTCTGTTGCTTCTCTTCCAGATTTTAGAAAAAGAAAAGAAAAAAAACGCAGGATTGGTTCTTGCACTTCCCAAATGCAGTGCTAAAATATGTGTTTTCCGAGCCTTGATAAGTGTTCGTCTTAGAACTTTTTCTCTCTAAAAACCTCTAACACAGAGCAACAGTTCAGAGCTAAGGATTAACATAGAAATAGTCTCTTCAGATAATGCCTCCATCGAGGACTAAAAGACCTACTGTTAAAGATCAGACCAAACTAAAGGAATCAATGACTGAAATAATGTTGCTGAATCAAGAGGAACACTGCTCTCTTCTGTAATCTGGCACGTTCTTTTGTGGATGTGGGGTGGGGGCAGGACAGGACAGGACAGGGCTGGGCTGGGCTGGGGGAATTCTGAAATAAGAGAGGGTCGGCCCTTGGCTTTCACTCTGACTCACCTGCACTTGCGTGGAAGACAATAATGATTAATATACATTTTACACCTTTCAGACAACTCATATAGATATACTGAATTCAACTAAATCAAAATTTACCATATTTCCAAAAAGAAAAAGTTTAAAGCAAATGACAACTTACAAATATGACTGCTTGCTACAATTGTGCCCCTATAGGTGTGAAATAGGTGCAAAATATTAAGAGGAGGTTTAATTTTCAAGTAGAAACATCAATTCTGGGACTGCACATGTGCTCTGAAAGAAATGATGACGACAACTGAGCAAATACTTCAACTATCTTCTTTCCAGAGAAATGCGTGAGAAGCAAGACGTTTTTTTTCTACACAGCTGATGCATCAATCAATATAACCCCTTTTTCTGAAGAAATATTCTCTGAAGAAATTCTAGCAAAGATAGAAAATGAAATCCCAGCTCTGCTGGTTTGGGTGCATCCAAATGAAGCTGATTTAAAAAGTCCTTATATTCCAAAGCGATTAGTCTCTATTACAGGTTTGTCACTAAAAAGGACCGCCCTTCTCGGCTCCAGAGGCTGGAGACTCAGGCCGGAGCCGGGCCACGTGCTGATCACTCAGAATCAAGAGAACTCTTGTGCTTATTGAGGAACTGCTTGGGTTATTTCAAAAATGCAGTTCTTTAGGATGTGATGATTCCTATTCTCAGATGAGAGCACAATGGGAATATAATTACAGACTTGATAGAAGTTGAAAAAAAAAAGAAAAAATGAACGAAGAGAGCAGTCCTTTCAAGAAAGGTCACCCTCTCTTATCTATCTAATAGGAGTTTCAATGCTCTTTCTATATTCATTCGATGGCCAACTCGAGTCACCCCTAAGTCTATGAGGTCTTCTTTCTGGAGGTTCGGTAAATGGGTCCCCTCAATCTCATTGTCCATAAAGGCGTCCTTGTGCTCAGCCAAGTTGAGGCTCTCCAGCCAATCTGCTACATCATGCTTGGTCCACAGGACAACTGGCTTGGTGGCGAAAGGCTTGTTGGAGACGGCTTGGATGAGAGTTAGCGGGGAGGGCGAGCGGCTGCGACCTGAGCCCAGGCTGAAGCGCTCGCCCGTGATGGGCGGTGTGGGCAGGCCGAACACGTCCGTCAGGGTGGGTGAGGAGGCAGACGCTGGCAGTGAGGAGGCGCGGCCGGAGTCCGGTGGAGACATGACAGGGCTGGGGGCACGGTGCTGGGTCGGCATGCTCTCTGGTTGCCGGCCCGGGGAGGGGGCAGGCTGGCTGGTGCCAGGCCGGACGGCGAAGGAGACCATGGTGTTCCGCTGTGTACCTGAGGCTGGGGCTGCACTCTCTGTACCCCTGAAGGAAAGGCAGGGCAAACAGGCAGTTAATTACACAGGGTACCAAGGGGGGCAACCCCCACAGTTCACGTTGCCAAGGCCACACACAGAAATTTAATATACATCATATAGAAAAAGATCAATCATTGCATGATGGCATCTGTACAGTCATTGGTACAAGAACATTTTAAGTTAAATTAATGTTGTTTTATCATTCAGCAAGTTATGAAAAAGTTGCTATTTATCTTAAATAATAATGCTGTGGAGGGACAAATTGCAATATAAGACCTGTGTGACGTGTAACATAAATATTAATACATATTAACATTTTCTTATTTTTTTCTTTTGAAAGTGAGTATTGATTTAAAGCCATACAATGCATGCCAAAAAACTAGAGAACACTTCTTACAGCACCAGATCAAGAAATTCCATCCATTAAATAGCGTTACTCTTCATTACTTGAATGATTTATTGAAAAGGCAAACTGCACTGGAAATCAAACTGAAGACACAGATATGCTAGAAGACTGCAGTTGTCAGCCTGTTTAGCCCGTTTTTCGCTGTGATTTGTGATTTGGTAGAAAGAGGGTACTGATCATCCCATGTGTTAAGCCCTATTAAAAAACCCAACATTCAGTGCCTCCACTTCCTCTCCAAGCACCAGCACGTGCCAGCTTCAACAGATCAAGGGAAGCTGACAGATGGACACCTCCGTGACTCCTGAGCTCTACACATGACCAGTCCTTCACCAGCCTCACAGGCCAGTCCCCTGTCTGTGTGCACAACTTCTGAATGTGCCACCCCTCCATCTGTTTTTTTTCGGGAAAAGAAAAAATCCATTTCATCCATTTATCATTTTTAGGGGGCATTCAGACTCAATAACTGTATTAAATGAGAGTCGGTAGGATAGTTTTTCTAATTTCCCTGTTTTATACTGCATGTGCAATATGTGAACTTTGTATTTGTAAATTGTGACCTCCTACTAGAGGTTACACGAATGTGGTTGGAAATGGTTAGAAGAATTGGTACTTTTTTATTATTTCTTTTTTGTATAACAAATACTGTGTTATTCCAACACATTTAATCAAAATTACAATCATGTTTCTGCACAGTTTACATTGCACAAATTGAAAATGTAAAAATGATATTTTTTCTGTTATCAATACAGCCAGTGGAGGGCAGCACCATCAACACAACCTTTGCATGAGCTGTCCACAGTCAGTTAACTTCATGATTCTCTAAATGCAGTAGCAGCGTGAGAAAGAGCTGCTTCCAGCCAATGCAAATTCAGACAAACACGCTCTTCCTCAGGGAATGAACTCGGCCACTTAAGTATTGAAGAATAGTTTCCTTCCAGCTTTCAGAAGCACGGTGGCCTGAAAGACTGACCCACTGCCTGGGACGATAATGGGCTATGTGCTTCACAGTCACACTGGGGAGTGAGAATTCCGCAGTGTCACAGAGCAGCATCGTGCGTGCTTTACATATTTGTGAAACTGCTATTACACCTTCAGCAGATTTTGGGAGCCAGAATACATTTCACCACGATCAGGATCAAGTGGCAATGCTGAAATGCTCAAGATGGAGGTGACCAATAAGCACTGGGTGCAAATTCAGTTCTTATATCTGCTGACCTATAGAATCAAAGGGCCTCCTCACTGTTGTTGGTCTATATGTGATTCATACAAGCATTTGCATGCCATTAGATTGCAATGTAATTAGGTTCTGACAACAATGCTCAACCAACATGATGAATTATGGCAAAAGCAGTAGAAGATATGGTATATAAAAGCACAAACTAATTTAAATACACATATACAACTATATTTTTTAAGTACATGATTACCGAAAACAATGCTACACCTATGCTACTCGAAATGTTTATTTTAGCTAATGCTAAAGAGATTGAAGATACACCAGAAAATACAGAGGTAAGAAACTGAGCCCGTCCAGCTGCCTCTTTCACTATCACAATCCTATTGGGCCTTTCTGGCCAGTCACAGAGAGACCTGGGTTTCTGGCCAGAGCTTCAGCTGGCCAAATGCAGGCTCACATGCCATTTTATTGGTGCAGAGTGTCAGGGAGTGGGGCATCATGACAACTAGATCACACAGTATAGTGGTAGACGTCATCAAGCAGGAGTGGCTGACTACCCCCACAGCAAATGTCCTAGCTCCATGACACAGACCGTCAGAAGACACGGGAGGAGGCCCATGGTCCATCCCATGGTGTCAGCGGGCCGACTGGGTAGAGGTTTGCTGCTTATTATACCTATTACGGGACAAGCCTCACTGAGAGAGGCAAGTGTTCTGTAGCAGCAAAGGTCAAATTAATGGTCATTCATCTTTTATTTATAATGTATATATGAGAAACATATGAAGAATGTACATATGACTTATGGTAGCTATCTGGCCTGTTCCATAAAAGAGCTTGGTATTAAAAGTTAAATCTTTAGATAAAAGAAACTTACCCATTAAATATAACACTACAACACTAAATCTGATTGGTATGTTCTGCGGAAACATTTTGTAAGAGCAAAGATATGTGCTGCTGCTTACTCAGACCTTGCTTTTGTTGCTGACAGCTGGGTAAAGATACAAGGAGAAGGTAAACAGGGCTATGAAGCACTGCTCTCATCCCAAACCTGTTCATACCGCTTCTTACTCCCCTGCTACTCAATGCTATTTTCCCACACAGGAGCCCAAATCAATCTGGCACAAATCAAAGGGTTTGATGCTACTAGTTGGGGAGAAGTACAGTGTGTATACTGCGTGAATATTTAGATTTTGGACTCATAGAATTATGACAGGTATGATTAGCACATTTGTTGAAGTGGTGTCCTGGAAACAACAGCTAGCGGGTGAGATCCCACAGCGATCCTGCAAGGATTAGGGGAGCAATGCATATCCTGACAGGCAGTGACCCATGTGCAGAGGCCCAGCCCTGAACCCGTGGCCCTCACCATATGATAAACCTTTTCATACATCACTGACAGGCACAAAGGGTGGCATGATGGAAGTAGAACCACCCTAGTATGCAAAAAAAAAACTCAGTATGAACTTACACATCTCTGCTGCAAGAAACTTTTCATGAGAATTGACCAGGGGCACAGAACGAGGAGTAAGAAATGGAACGTGAAAAAAGGAGAACTGTAATAAAAAGATTTAACACAAACAGCTGAAAGAAAAGCAAATAATATGGTGATGAGAGTCATCCCCTTCAGGTGAAATTTGAACGAGAAAAAATCATCAGGACAAACTCAGATGAGAGTTAATAAATAACTGGTAAATATGATGGATAATGCATGCTTCTCATCTACACTTTGAAGGTGGGTTCATATTATGGACACGGAAAAGAGTCCCTTAGCTACTTTTACCCATAGAGCAACATGAGCTCACGCTCGGAAAGCTGCTGACTATGACAGTTTTGTGTATGAAGTGCGGGAGGGATCAGTGTTTCCTTATCACAGCAGTCATGTTTCTGCTTCTGGCCATGCAGTATCCTGCAAGGCATATGCCAGTCAAACACAAACGATCTTTCATGTATGTCTGCGCTAACAACAGCAGCTCTCTGCCAAGCCAAAGGTTAAAGGCAGAATGGATTTTATTTTAGCTGGGGTCAATTGATCCTGTAATTATTCAATAGCTTATTTACTCTTTGCAAATCTCATATTGCTTGTAGTAAATGAGTACGAGGGAAAATGTATTTCTCATACTGGTATTGCTTTAACAGACTGACAGGCATGCTACACACAAACAGCAAATGCGCATAAAGACACACAGGAAATGGGCACACATGGATCCCCTGGATTACACACTCACGCACAAACACACTCGTGCACTGGAACCAAAATAAAATAGGCAGACAGAGCAGACCGATCTCCACTGGAAGGCAGCACAGACATGAAGCAGCCAGGCAGCTAGAGCTGATCTCGTCCCAGGGACCGCAGCTGACAGGCAGCAGTGAAGCAGGTTGCTAGGAGCCACGGCTCTCCAGAAGCCCAGTTGGCCCACTCCGGCCCTCTGATCCACCAAACACAGGCATTCTCACGTAGTAGCTCTGGTGCAGGACATCCTCACGCTTATATAACTCTTTAAAACAAATGCAAAGACTGGCCAGTAAGATGTGGGGCACATGCATATCATCTCCTGGCCCCATATTCCCCCCTTCCTTGAAGCACTTTGGTTCAGCCTGTGTTAATCAGACTGACATTATTCATCCAGTTCTCAAGGCTGCTCTCATCATTAGGTTGCTAGGCAACTGCTTCGATCATGGGCAGAACGCACACAAATCTGTGAAAAAAAAAAAATCTGTATTGTGAAGTCTTAATTCGTAGTGGTAGAGAAATGCGATTAAAACAGAGACTGCGTGCTCCATATGGTCTGGGACCTGACGCTAGAGAGGCTCTGCATTTGTAAGGTGAGATGGCTGGTCTTTCTGTTCATGATGGCTCCTCAATCATGGCATGCACTCTACTGGCAGAAAAGCTGACATACCTGAACCCAACGTCAGACTACAGTACACAAAGGTGCTGTGGGTGATGTGAATGAGGTGGGTGCTCTTCATAATAGCAAAGGATGGGACACGCCATAGAAAATGCATGTGAGATGTAAATAATTCAGCATTCTTTGTCATATTGCATAAGACCCAGGAATTAAAGAAACATGAACACTACTACTTACAGCTGTGTCAGATGACTGCTTGAGTCAAGGCCAAACTCAGATACACAGGCATTTATTTAGCAAAAAATACATGCAAGTTTTAATTGCTGCTGCTGTTTTCCCCCAACCAAAGCCGTATGCCTCATACTGGGAATACACTGGGTTTAGTTAGTACCTAAAAGAGATCATGTTTACATAACACAGCTTATTGGTCTGATGTGACAGATGTTCATTCCTCATAGTAAATTTATTAAAAGCTATGTTAGGGCTTTGAATATTAAGCTATTCCTCTTACGGAGATCCCTGCTGCAGGTGGAATAACGGAATGTAATGTGCTTGACTATGTAATGTAAGAATGACAGAGAGGTATCTGAAGGTCCCTGCAACACTAACCAGGATAAGTGGTGACAAGATGGATGGATGGATGGTATTTAAAAGGCCAGGAATAAAGGACTACTACAAGGTATAAGTGCATCACAGCTCAGGTTGAAACATGGGAGCTTGATGATTTGACTGGTTGCCCCTAGCAACGAGCCTGCTCACTTGCTGTTCACGGCAACATTTGATCTATGCATGAACTGCAGAGAAGAGGCAATCCTGAAACGCATGCTCAGATATAGAGGGGGAGAGAGAGAGGTACTCGCATGATATTTTGAAACGCAAGCCAACGCACACTTACTCCCACATCCGGAGCACACACTCACGTACCTGTGAGCACGTGTATACACACACACTCACGCTGTCACACAACATACAGGTAAAGTATATTCAAAGATACGTACATATCCGCATGCAATCATGAAACCACTCAAAAACATGAACCACATTCATGCAGAACAGAGTGTGCAGGCAAGCCAAGGTATTGCATCCACACGCCCAAATCACAGACACGCACTCACGCTGACACTTACAGACTCTACACTGTCACATGGGCATATATTCCAAGTTGGCAATTTATTTCTGCACTTCTTGTATAGGCTGGAGATTGTTATTCACTGCTCACCCACTCAGCTGGGGAGCATTGTCAGCGTGCATAAGCAAGCCAGTGCAATGGAGCTTCTGCAATGGCACGGGGAGGGGGGCCAGACACAAGAAGGCCTGCTAATACTAACGCAGGTGCCACGTAGCACAAGAGAGAGGTTCCAGGTAACCACCGGGTTGACCTCTTTAAAAAGGCTGCAGGCGGTATTTTGGCACCCAAAAGAGACTATAGTATGAGCAAACGTTTAATAGAGACAACATCGCTTCCTGGTTATGAGAGCTTTGGTTGTGATGTTGCACCAGAATGCCAGAATTCACAGCTAAAATCAAAACATTCAGTTAACGGCATCTCTCGGGGAAGCTGATGGGGTGGGGGGGGGAAGGCAAGGAATTGTTTTTACTTTATTCATTTTGTTTTAAAAAATTCTGGCAAAGAGGCACAAATAAAAATAAAATATCATGATTTGCAATACTTACTTTATTGAAGGCTATTACCTTAAAACCAGGATCTTTACAGTCAAATGCACATTCAATGGTTGACAGGCTTCTCTTTTTAAAAATAATTTGATAAACATGTTTTAGATGATTTTATATGGCAGGACAACCCAAATTTCACGACACAGAGCTAAGATCCACTGCCCCTGTAACATTATCTGGGATGGGGAGGTGTGGGGTATTGATTGCCGGATTAAGTAAGTGTTACTGATGTGATTGTTCATTTTAATAAAGTTTGGGTTTTTATTATTTTTAATAATAATAATATCTACTGTAAACGTTAGAAAAACTTGTACAAAAAGTCATTTTCCCAACGACCGAACGTATGAACGTATAAAATATGAGTCTCCTCCATTTTAATTTCTGGGCCCGGTTCGATGCATTGTTTCTATTGGTTGCACGACAATGCATCACAGCGCACAAGTGGTCAAAGTTCAGCAGAGTTCAACATTGCCCGCGCTGTGCACACAAGAATAATACGGTATTGTATTCCTCGCATAGCCCTGCCATTTTGTCTGTACATCGAATCCATACTTGTCCACCACTCACCAACTTGTGCTATTTCTAGTACTGAATGGATCACCTAGAAATGTAAAAAGCTAATAATTACGTTTTTACCTCAGCGAACAGAGTACTTCTTATGATACGTACTGTAGGCCTGAATGTATTCTTATTCATCTATTGCAGTCCAGTTTGCAGAATCTATCCCCACCAATTATGTGGTTTCTTGTATTCTTTGTGCATGTTTTAATGTCCATGTTTGAAAATGTCATTTATATTATTTATATTTTTATGTTTAAATATGTATATTGTATTTATTTCTCTTGCAGCATGACCAAAATGCTGTGACATAACATTAAGAACTGACACTAATGTATCTGTTACAAGTAAGTCATTTATATTTAACTGACAAAAAGACTTACAGTAAAAGGGAGAGGTACAATCAGAGGTGTTTCTAGGTTCTGAAAACAACTGAAAGAGTAATCAAGCCATTCAAAACTCTTATTAGACCATTTTTCCTGAAAGGAGCTTCTTTTCAGTCGTTGGTGAGAGGATCATTCACAAGACTGGGGTGTTTAAGTCCTGTTTTTAACAAGCCTGAATCATCTGCCTCTCTGTCCTGCTCTTCTAAAACTTCCTCTGGCTTCCCTGACTGATCAATAAATCAATAAATTAAATGAACCTGAGAACAAAGTGATTTCGAAATCAAAATGATATCAAAACTAAACTTTATCTAAATTGCAAATTTCTGAATAGGTAAACAAACTGACCCTGGAGTAACCTACTTAACTTATTCTCTAATTCCCACTACAGACACACATAATTATCAGGCCATGACAAAAATGTAGTTCATGAAATTAACCCTGATTATACTGATTGCTTCATGTTTAACATTTATAGTACACTGTGTACTACAAACACACAAGTACACAGCTAAGAAATGGTCTAAAACAAGGGTGTCAAAATATAGGCCTATCATGGAAGCTGTATGTGTTTCATACAGCTCGCAACATGTTTTTATTTTACTATTTAATCCAGCCCCCAAATCAATCTTTATTTTACTATGGATGAAATAGTTACTGGTCTCACAAAAAAATTCTGGGTGGTATTACCTTTTCAAGTTGTAATTATCATTAGAACTGTGGTTAATTACTGCACTTTGAAAAACTAGTCATCAACTAAAGGTAGCTAAAGTCTCCCAGATGCAAGCACAAAGGCATAGCATGAAACGTGGGTTTATTTTGTGTCAGTAAAAACATGCCGGAAGGCAGTCAGAGCGCTAGGGAGATTTTTTTGCTTTCTAAGAGGGTGAAGTCTGATGTGGTTGTAATTTGGTTTTAATCTTCTTGATCACCACCCATTTCTTTATAGCGAGGTAAGTTAACTTATACCTCACAATGCATGATGTTGGAACTTGTTAGGGTTTGTCTGTCTAACTTAACTAATGGTTTGTCAATAACGTAAACTGTTAGCTACTCTTGCAAAAACAGTACACATCATTAGTGGTACAGTGGAGCCGCAGAGCTAGCCGAATGCCCATTTGTTAAGAATGAATTCCATGATTTTATATGTTCTTGGATCAGAACAGTTGAGACTAGAGATGCACCGATACCGATATTCGATTAGAGTATTTTATGCTTTTAACAGAAACCAGAAGCCCAGCGTTTTGCAGTCTATGCAAAATAAAGTTTTCAGGTGGGAATAGCGGTTATGGACAATCCTACGAAAGCGTAATGCGTTCACTTGAGAAAAAATAATTCTGCTCTGTTTTTCTGAATTAATGAGATACGGTTTTCATGTAAAAAAAAAAATACACTCCGTTTTTCTGAATTAACGAGATACGGTTTTCATGTAAAAAAAGGTCACACTCGCTATAGCCGCAAGGTATTATGGGTCGAATCGCCATTTTGGTTGTATACAACGCAAGAGTGTGTATTTGCGTCCGACATTATTTCTTGTAAGATGAGACGCTATGTGAAAGGCAGTCTAAGTCACATGGTAGAAATGGCAAAAAGGTGGACTACAATATGAGATTCTTTCGGTTTCCTACTTTGAAAAGAGGATATGGACAGCAGGTAGAGGAGATAACGAAGAGGCGTCGGGCGGTGGCCTGGGTCGCAGCAATGAGACGGAAAGAGATGACTTTCAACACGATATCTCCCTTCATGCGTATTTTCATAAAAGCAACTAAGATGTTTTTTTCGTTTGATTAATATTACTGAATATGGATTTTTTGTCTTCTAAAGTTGGTATTTTCACATTGGTTAACCTACGCTTGCAAGCTAGCCTCACTACGGAGGGCAGCAGACATAGATTAATATGCTCGTGTTAAAGTGGTGTAGTTTTTAGAGTGAATGCTTTTTAAAGGCAAGTAAACTGCAAAACTGTAATGACGTGTATCAGTGCATGTATATGTATATTCGCATGCATGGATTATAAGTTGCAGTGCTGGATAAGGTTGTCACTGTGTGCTGTGCCCTGAAAAACCAATGCCCAACTATTGTTTATTGTTTACAAGTATAGAAACATTTGCAAGTATGGTTTCTAACGTTTTACATGATGCCTGGAAAGATCAAGGAACGAGCCTGTGTCCTGCTTGCTGCTTATATTTTATTTTAAACATTACCAATAAAGTTATGTCCAATGACATTGTCCAAGTTCCATAAAACGTTACATTTTTGTAGAGAAAAAAAACACTGAATATGAAACATTAAGTTGGTTAACCGAATGTGTTTACATCCGCGATACATTCAAAATGGCGAATGGGGGCGTGTCAGACAGTGCAGACACATACAGTTTTCATTAAAAAATACATGGTCTGATTGTCTCTTGAGTCACTACATGTCCAGCCTGAATGCATTTCAGATGCATCATCTTGTATCCGTGAAGCATGCAATGTTATGCAGATCAGAATGGGCTTTCCGTCTGAACAACCGCAAAACCGCACTTAAATATAACCATTCCAGCAATGTGTAACTGGATAAGGGGTCCCAAGAACCGAAAGATCTGAGAAAAAAAGTTACAGAAATATACGGGGGCAGTGTGCGGCTCTGTGGGCTTAGCCTGTGTGCCTGTAATCAGAAGGTTGCTGGTTCAAACCCAGCCTCAGCCCATCCATCTGTGGGTCTGTCCTAGAGCAAGGCCCTTAACCCAGCTCCCTGAGTGGCCCAAAAGGCAGTTGCCCTTTGGGGACAGTTTACTCTGCAAAGAGCAAGTTGAGGGAGGTGTAAAGGCAATTTCTGCATGGGGATCAATAAAGCATCAATTATTATTATTCCTGCTAAGACTGCTGCCCCCATGACCCAACTCTGGATAAGCGGAAGATGATGGATGGATGAAATATATCAGGAAAGGAAAACAAAAATCTTTGGACTATAGCAAACCACCATGAGAGTTAGGGCTGGGCGTTTGTACCGTAAGTATGCTCAACTACTAAATCTAGAATATTTTTTATAATGAAAGACGGTATATCTTTATCATTTTAAAACAACTGAAGAAAATACATAGATGAACCATTTATGGTCATTCATTGAATATTTCGAAATCAAAGCACAAATGACTTGGGGAAAAAAAACATGTCTTGTGAAAAAGCTCACATTTTAGTTTTAACGGAAAAATGCAAGTTCCCTAAAAAAGTAGAAAAAACACAATTTGTATTTTTTGCATATAAAACATACTGTTTATAGTGATGACGTCTATCTGGGAGAAATTATTCACTATAAGCGGATGCTCATTAATTTTTTTTTTCTTTGTCTCAGGCAGAGAGACAAAGGCCAAAAGGCTTTTGATGTTGTCCCCCACAAGAGGCTCCTACTTAAACTCAAAGCGACAGGTATTTTAGGAACTATAGCGACCTGGA
>JABFEA020000010.1:23459448-23470384 GCA_019775915.2 Cyphomyrus plagiostoma | reverse complement strand
GGAGTGCTGACATTTCAGGGACTCCCCAGGCCTGCATTCCCACCTGCCTCTCCCTCCTACTTATGCTGTCATAGCCAATGCTGGAGCATTACACTTCAAATTGCACTCATTTAACTTTTAGCACTGCCTATAGTCTCCCCTACTTTGAGTAATTGCATATTTTACTTCCCCTACTCCTCCTGAGGAGCGCTGCCAGGAGACCTCTATCTATCAAGACGTCCAGCACACCCTGCGACATGTGACGTCGCCACTACCAATGACGTCTGCGCATCCAGCTTGCCGTTCTGCTTGTGTCATCTTCCATGTATGACCCGCTGCCTGCCTTCTGGTTGCCTGGCGATTGGAAGGAGCGTTGGCACCAGCTTGTCATCTCCCCCTGCTCCCCGTTTATGTCTCAAATTTCAGTGTATTTGACTCTCCCTGCTGGCCCCTGGAGGATGGGCTCCCCCTTTGAGTCTGATCCCTTCCAAGGTTTCTTCATTCACGGGAGTTTTTCCTTGCCACTGTCGCCTATGGTTTACTCACTGGGGGCTTTAGGTGGGGATGTTGTAAAGCGCTTTGAGATGATGTAATCTCGCGATAATGCGCTATACAAAAATAAATTTGTTTGTTTGTTGTTTGTATCTCAGCCCTCGTGGAGCGGTATATTAAAAGTACTGTGTGGTGGTCCTTTTAACAGTAAACCTGTGATTCCTCAATTCTCCATTTAATTTTTATTTTTGTCCATAAATTGTTGTGTTATACTATAAGAACCAGATTTATCCAAAATGTTATATTTGTATAATAAATAATCATAATAAAATCATGTTAGGGGCACATTCATTTCTTTCTGACCAAGAGTGCTCACTGTCTGGTACTAACCAATACTGATACCAGTTAGGGTTGGGCTATAACCAAAAAAAATTCCATGCGTATGCTGATTTGTACTGGTGCATCCCTAAATTATGCAAACTGTAAATTCATCTGGCCTTTCTCCAAAGAGTCTCTTTTTCTGTGGTATTCACAGAACAAAACACATTTTGTAAGATGAACAGCTGGGCGAATTTATGGATGAAAAAAACTGAGGAAAAAAATAACAGGCTTTGAAATACTGAAAGATTGGCATCTTCATCAATAAAATGGCACAATCATGTTTTATGATTCTATTAAATTTTTGGAGGGTGGAACCTCCTTTCACTAGTCTAGTTTCCTTTTTAGTTTCCTTTTAACCAGTGACTGCATCTCTAATAGCTTCATTGATTCTGAGTCAGCTGTAAGTAAGGCCTTATGAGGAAATGCTCTGCTGCTTCCTGCCCCATGACAAAAGGCAGGGCGAGAGGATATCCCCATATCCAGAGTGAGCAAAAGCAGGCGATGTAGGAGTCACATCCAGTGCATAAAATATGCAATACTGCTTCCAACATTTCTCGCATATTAATAATAATACAACATCCTTGTGTTTGATGAATAAATATGCGATCTCCTGTGGAATGGGTTTTCTGCATCCAAGCAGGAATACTTACTAGAGGTGAAAAAGCATCATTAAAATGCAACTGAAATAAATTTACTATGGCTGAGAGCATCAGTGAGTACACTACAATAGTGACATCACGTCACTTAAAGCAAAATCAAGCACTTCCTTTGGATAGGAACTTAAAATAATCCCCTTGGCTGTTAAATTGTGCTAGTTTCGGCAATCCAGATTGAATCCCCATTGAGTGTCAGTTACTGGGGCAGCGTAGCTGTTGTGCCACCATTAGCAGTGAGGTGTTTGTTGAGCTGTGCTCACAGTACTGAGGCATGTGAAACAGTGGTTCTGGAAAAAGAACATCAGCCAGCATAACAAGACCATAACCTTGAGCCCTTTCTGTGAACTGTTAAAACATCAGTGTAGATAAATGACTTTTTAGCCTAATGAGATGGCCAAAATGTGGCAGATATATGCAGGTTAAAGTGCAGAGCTTTAAAATGGAACGATAAAGGCTGATAGAATACTCTATAATCCAGCGCTAAACTTCATGGTGAAAAGATATAAAGTAAAACCCGTGGGAGTCCTGAGCCATTTTATTTTGAATATCATAAAGGATATATATACATGGATGAACAAATATATATACACACACACGCGCGCGTGCGCACATGATGGGTATATCTATCCTTATGGGGATCGCTCATTCACTACTATGGGAAAAATGCTAACGCTAAAAATGACAACCTTAAAACCCAGCCCTAACCATACGTAACCAAAGAAGTTACAAGACTAGTTTTTAGTTTTTTCATAGCAGTCAACGATTTTTATAAAATAGAGGGGGAAAGGGAAAAAGGGAAGGGAAAAAATGGATATTTATCACGTTATGGGGACATTGTGTCCCCATAAGGATATGTAGACCTGCTCACACACACACACACACACACACAAACACACACACACACATGCATGAACTAACATGGATGCTCTATGGCGCCAAAAATTGCAAGAGCTATTTCCCCAGCTTGTCTCTAGGGACCTGAGCTGTTTGAGAAGAAAATCAGGCCTTCTTGTATCCCTCTGCAGTGATTCTTGGGCTACGTAAAACCTTTGGCAGTGGCACAGGACAGAGTAAAATAACCAAATGATCTTACCTGAGATTTTATGTTCTTAAGGTCAGGTTGAGATAGCTTTCTAATGATGACACATGCAGGGCCCAATCAAAATGCCCCCTCCCCCCTTTCATGGTGCTCCTGACGACAGCATTATGGACTCAAACTCCAAACCCAGTTAGATGTGCTACCTAGCAAAGCTTTTTCGACTGTGTCTTTAAGGGTCTCACCAACATATGGAGAAATGTCATTTCATCAATGGAACCAAAATACGAGCACAAGAGGTTACTTAGACCTAATCTATCCAAAGAAGAGTCTCTAATAAGGAAAAAGCATGTGTAAGTGCATGTGGCTGGAAGTATGTTTGATCAATATGTGAAGTATAAAGCCACTGTAACGGCTAACGTAGCTCAGGTTCAAAACATATTCAAAATTGACCTTTAAGACTTGCAGAAGAACCAGCAGTATAGTAGAACAGTCCACTAAACTGGGTGAATAGTGGTTAAATGGGACAAAGGATAAACCGGGACATTTATATGTTTCATACTCTATGTCTTTACACTTCTATGAACTATCATCTTAAGCTCGGTTGTTAAAGTTTCAATAATAATTTATAATTATAATTAGGATCATATTTTTTAAGTGAGGGAGAAAGTAAAATTTCCAAAATTGTCCCAGTTTACCAATATGCACCCTAGTATACCCCCAGGTGTCACCAGAACCCCAAAGGCCTTTGCCTCAGGTATTAAGGAACAGCTTAATGGAGTCCTCAAATGAACATGAAAAGCCATTTACACAAATCACAGTGCCTTTTAACGTTGCTGCTCACACAAAATCATGAAATCCGTGCATCCAGCTCTTGCTACCACCCAACTTGTAATGGCCAGCTAGCTATTAAATTAGGTTTGCAGCATCTTGACTAGGAAATCTGGGACACAAGAAAATGTAGGACTCTACAATAAAAACAGATATAACTGAAACCCATTCATTTTGATGCATGTATCTTCATACAAACAATTCCAGGTCAGCACTCTAGAATAATTTGGACAAATTATCTATGCAATTACATTTATATATCTGATGGTTTCATCCAAAATGACATATAGCTCAGAAAACAGTGCTGTACAGGCTCTGGAGAAATTAGGGTCAAGGGTCCTACTTAAGAGCCCAATGATGAAATCAATCTGCTGACCACAGGATTTGAACAAGTGACCTTCTAATGAGTCCGAAACCACTAAATCACACTGCACTGTCTGAGACACAGAACAGTATCTATTCAGAACACTAAGTCTGCTCTTTGAGTAAATATTGCTATGACAGACCCTTGAAGAGCTCCCAAATGACCAGGGATCTCGTTTATCAAACTTCATTGCTAAAGAATCCACTCACACAAAAACACAAAATGGCAAAAATGCGATTTAGCAAACCTGGTGTATGCACATATGAAATTTTCCTTTGAAAAATCCACACTGTCCTGTTAATGCACATACATGCATGAGCCTGAGATCCTGCCCAGTTGCTGCCTATAAATGGTCAATGAACATAGGCTATGTACTCATTTACCACACAAATCATGCCGTTCTGAGTGCAAAGTATGACAATGGCGACTGTAAATCTGAGGGGCCTAAGCACAGATATCGTAATTAAGATTCTGTCAGTGCTACAGAATGCACTGTACCCAAAATAAATAAATGGGTTGAATCTAAAGATGGAGGAAATGAAACGACACTGCACACAGGGCCAGTTTAACTGTTGGGGGCAAACCCACATCTCCAACATACATATGACATCTATAATAAGGATGCCGTATTATGTGGCGTTGTGCCAGAGCAGTCAGAAGAAACTGATGGTATTCTATACTAATGGTAAAATGAATGAATCAGAAGTTGACCCAGACTAACAGGCTATAATATTTGTCAATGTCAGGTCAGAGATGATTTGCCCATTAATAGAATGAAGTGGCTTTCAGCTGACAAAAGCAGCTGCATTATCACACAATTTACTACCTGCATCTACTGCTGTATGCTGTACTGATGTTCATTTGATAAATAAATAAAACATTCAAAATTGATGTTTATTGCCCTGATTACATAAGGAAAACCGTACATCGCTGAAAATGTAGTTTTAACATTTGCCTGATCACCCACAGTGTAGTGATACATACATCTCATGCAAAACAGGCAAAGTGCAAAGACATTACACATAGTGCAAACAGTAAATAAATAAGTAAAAATAATTGTGTTGGTCCCCGAAAACTCATTCCCTTCTAAGCTTTCCTTTACTCAGCCACAACCATGAACACCATTATGTGCATTATATTTATGTGGATCCAGTGTCTGAAGCCTCATACATATGATTACATGATTACAGACACTGGCCATTCATGGAAAGAGGTGATAAAATGCATAGTATTTAAAATAGCTAATTTAATTTTTCAAGGCAAATACATTGTGCTTGGCTTATACCTGTGAATAGAAAATCAATAAATCCCACTTAATGCTTTTAGATTTAGAGTTTTTCATGTTAGCATACAGCTTAGTGATACGAATTGTTGGCATGCGCGTAATCTTAGGTAGATGGTTTACTTGCAGTTCCCCGCTTTACAATGGGTGTCGTCTTTTCCAGGTTTGCCAAATAATGCATTTGCCTGCCCCTGAGTCATTGTGCATATAGGCTATACATTTCTCCGACCAAGTTCTGATTGATTTATCTCTGATAAAGATATTGCATGAATAGATGCATACACACATATTGCAATTCTTTTTGTGCATATAGAATTTTTATCAATGAAACCCCATGAGCCTGTATCAAATTTCTTGCTTAGTCAGATTACTTGTCAGATTTAAGGTATTCCAGTTTAAACAGGCTTTATCTTCATTCACTTACATTTAGCTCACACTACCTTAAATCTGACAAGCTCTCTGACTAAGCAAGAAATTTGGCTTTGTGATACAGGCCCCAGGTGTTCCTGTTGAGTGGAAGGAAAAACGCCATTCCCCAAATTTCATTCAAAGCTCAAAAACAGGGCAGCGCAAATAGGCCATCATAGAAGGGCATAGCTTAATGCCTCTAGCAGTCTAGTTAGATACCTGCAGATTGTCTGTTACCAGCAGTCAGAGGTATGTGAATTATCCAGTCACTCCAATCTCATGAAGAAACCAATTGTTTAAGTAAGTGTTGTGTAAGTAAGTGAGGTGCAAGAAAACCAAACTGAAGAAAATGCAATTAAAATGCCGGAACACAAAAGGCATAGAACAGAAAAAGCTCGGGACGTCACTATTGCTAATTATTAATTAATACACAAACACAGCAATCCTTTCACACTTGTGAGGGTTACGTTCTGAAGATTCCCACAATCTTGAATATTTGCAAATACTTCAGCACCCCTAACCTCAACCCATAACAGTCTACACTTTGTGAGTCAAATAGCTTTGCCATTTCATATGTAGATCTTTCTATGTAATATACAAACCATCTAAGTTACACTGTTATATGTACAGTAAAATGCAATTATAGTGGACTCGCTTATAACGGAATATCGTCTATAACGGATGAAGTCTGCTGGCCCCGGCCACACGCCTTTAAGAACATGCAGAAAAAGCATCGGATATAGTGGACTCGCATATAACGGAATTTCGCTTATAACGGAAAAAACCATTTGGTCCCCAGAGCTGCTTTTGGCTGTAGTTTGTTTGGCTATAATGGACATGCAGTTCCGCCTACAAGGCGTGTGGCATGCCGGTGATATCAAGCGCAGACACGTAGTCGGGATTATTAACAGTCACACATCTGGTCAGGTAAAGTTGGATTAGTACATGTACAATATAATAACATATACCACAAGTGTGTCTGCTGAAGTGTGGCATGAGTAAATGGTGTCCTGTAATTGTGTTCTGGGCATATAGCAACTCTGGACATTACAGACTTTGGGTATAACGGACTGTTTTGCCAGGTCTCTTGAAGTCTGTTATAATGGGAATTTACTGTGCAAAATTACTACTGTATGCACTTGGAAGACTACTATTGGACCCATTATTAAAAATGCAAAATTACCAGTTGAGCATAAAGAGTCACAGAGTACTCACTTGGTTGGTCGAAACAAAACATTGGTCTAGATTTATACTTTGTACCAAAGGTAATGCGTTTGTTCACTGGTCTAACAAAAAGAGGCATTTATTTGCACATTGTAACCATAATAATAATAATAATAAAATATTAAATCAAAAATATAATCTTACATAATGTTAACAATCATAAATTAAATCCGGTAAAATGACAACAGAATTTTCATTTTTTTTTGGCTGCCCTATACCAGTAACATACTAATCAAACACAAAAGCATAACTTTTTCTCCCAGCCACACAATGGCTTACAGACTCTGCAGTGTTTTACTGCTCTAGGCCTTCTGAAAACCTTGACAAAGAAGAGACTATAGGTGCAGGATGCCAAACATTTATGTGGAAAAACTCAGTAAGCTACATTTTCTCATAGAACTGCTGTTTCTGTCTTACATTTCATCTTTATGCCTTTATAGATTTGACCTTATGACCAAGATGACAATTCAGACTGGCCTTTAATTACCAAAAGTGGTCAGTGTTCACTGAAATACAGAAGGTAATCTGCTCCAGAATAAAAATTCGGGAGCAAATTACCTTCTGTATTTCAGCTAACACAATAGTTACAGACATGGCAGTTTTGGATGGGATTAAAATTATGGACCTTGTCGGTAATTGCTTCAACTACATTACATCCACAGATAAAACTAATCCTGTGCAAATAAGGCTAAAGATGCCACCTGGAGACTAACGTGCAGAGGTTGTATCTGCCTTACTCCAGGCGGTCATCCTCTTGGATTATGTTGTTTCAAAGAAGTTAGCATGTTGAATGTTTCTCCAGCGACATACAAAGGACCAAAGACCACATGCCATCTCTTATTGTAGAGCTAAGTCCATCAGTAGGTCTAGACCATGCTGATATCAGGCCAGGATATATGGGTGCAATTCTGACTTTCCAATGACCTGCATTCCTTGTTTTGGAGGCTGAAAATGAACTCAGAAGTAAATTTAATATGGTTTATGTCATATAAAAGTTTAGAAAGTCAAATGATCAGTCACTCCCCAAATGTCAGAACAGCTTGTCAATATTTACACTACACAAGATGTGTCTTTTGGCCTTTGTTGATTTTTCTTTCCCTTTGTCTTTCTCTTTAAAAAGATGACTGATGACCGTGACAGTATGTGAAAATGAGAATTTGGAATTGACTAGTCTTGATCTTGTATAAGAAAATGGAAATTCCTTCTAAACATATGAATTTGCGCTAGTAAGGGTGTAATGGCCCAGCAAACATATTTATACAGGTCTATTTCATGTCTATTGGTCCAGAACCCTTTCTGAACATATTCAGGATGTGCTAAACTGGTTCAATCTCTGAACAACAGACCAAGATCTGGTAAGAAATTGGTCCACAGCCGTACAATCCAGTTTATCAAAGAAAAAATTAAGCTGAGGGGTTTCGGGTTAAGTTATCAAAAAGTTACTGTGATAAATAACATATTAAAGCTAGGGATGTTTAACCTGAGTCACCTCCCATGACTTTCCTCTAACAAACACCTGAAACTAGTTTTAAGTTATGTAGGTAGCTAGCTATGTTGCTAAAGTTAACATAGCTATTTTCTTCTGAAGATACAACTTCACATTGTCTCTGGTGTAATAACAGCACCAATGTTTTGCAGATGGACTGTCTGAAAGAAAAAGCATGTATTTTATATATTATTCATTCTTATTAGTATCACACATCGCGATGCATTCCCGAAAACTCAGAACTTGAAAATTTCCAACCTCCTACTTAAAAAAGTACTATAGAACAGCTGAACGGAATGGATTCATAATGCAAATTTATGCAAGGGAATATTGACTCCGCAAGTGTTTGATACTTGCATAACACAGCGTTTCTCACAGACGTGCTAGCAAAAACTAGCACACAATAAAAAAAAATTGCACATAGAAAATCATCATATACATCGTGTGAACAGTAAATAAACATTTTTTTGGTTTCACATCACTGTCACTCTCGAAACTCTGCAATACTGCGCCTACCCTACTGTAGTGGATAAACAAAGTTGGAACTGTGCTGTAACTACTCTCTCTTTGAAGTGCCGTTTCGGTATGGGTCAGTTCCTGTATGCCATTGTAAAAGCACGTAAATACTACTTTACTGAAAAGTTAATTGGAAAATACATAGCTGGCAGTGCATTAGCGCCAGTGCGACCCCTCCAAAGTCTTGGACTTGACTCAGTTTAAGGTCTTGGTCACTTGATATACTGTAAATGTCTCATTCCAATCATTATTCTGGGCAAAAAGTTTTTGTCAGACCACAAGAGCTTCTACCACATATTTAAAGTGTCCTTCAGGTCAAGGCAGAGTGAGAGTATTTTCATATGTTTTCCACTTCCATACGTGGGGCTTTTATCCCCACAGGTTAATTTAAAGCAGACGACCGACTAATAGCAAACAAATGGGGTACATCAACAATTTGTATGACTTGCTAAGGTAATAACGTCTCTGTGATCAATTCTGAGCTTGAAGTTACAAAGGGTATGAATATTTCTTTAATCAGATCATTTCCTATTTTCCCTTTATAGCAACCTGTTGAAGATTTCTTTTGATTTGACATAGTGCTCATGGCTTTTGAGATCAGTGGGGGAGAAACAATATAATTAATTTCAAATTAAGAATCTGAGACAAAATGGGATAGAAGAACTTGGAGCTGAATACTTTTTCAAGTCACTGCATTGCATACATCTCTGAGCCCACATCTTTATAATTATACAAATCTCTCATTACAAATGTATTCTTCTACTTGTTTTTTAATTTTAATTCACAAAAATACACTTCATATGTTCATGTACTTACCATGAAACATTTATGTTTCAAGTATTTTTTCAGTTTTACATTATGGTGCATTGTAATGCAGGCGTATGAACGAAAGACAGAACATTGTCATAGCGGGAAAGTACATCTATAGTTTCCCTTGCTGTCAGAGTTTTCAGAATCTGAATTTTTCTCCACTTCGTTGTTATTTTGTTTGTCGAAATTTTGTTTGATAAATGCTTTCATTTGTCAAAGTATGAATCCTCACTTTGGTGGCCATTTGGGAGGCTGCCCCACACCTCTCCAGGTCTACAATGATGAAATGTGATGGAGGTGGTAAATGGCTTGGCACGAAAAATATAAGACGAATTGCATGCATTATTGGTTTAAAACAGGACATAGTATTTCATTTGTCAGTATGGGGCTATTGCGTAATATACGGGACTGGTGAAAAAAAACACACCAAAAAATTAACGTTCTTATTTACAAGTGAAGTACTTTTAACTCTTGGCTCCTTCAGCAGGGATCCACAATTTCAGTCCTGGAGGGCCAGCATCTAACACAGTTTGCACATTTCCCTCCTCAACATATACCTTAATCAGCTAATTACCAGGATTAGTAGGGGTGTCTGAACAGGGAAATTTGGAAACTGTTGGATTCTGGCTCCCCAGGAGCAGAACTGGGGAACCCTGATTTAGAGTATACCAATTCGTCACCCACAAAACAACAAGGAATATTGGCAAACAAGTGATTTTATCTTGCCTGATGCCTGAACTCACATTCTGACTGGTTAAATATGTTTGATTGCTTTCCATGTCAGATTGCTTTTATCAGCCAAACAGTGACTATGGATGCGTCAACTTAAATTAGCAATGTCAGCATAGACAGGAAGTGGAGACACTACTGGTCTCAGTCTGAGGACACTGTAGGTGCTGTTTCTTATAGAGACAGACTCGGGTCTGTCAGTCAGGAAGTGCAGGATCCAGTTAAAGGGGGGGGGTGTTCAGGCCCAGCAGATTTCATTCGAACCTCAGCGGGACCATTGTGTTGAATGCTGTACTTAAGTCAATGAACAGCATTGTGACATAGCTGTCCTTTCTGTCCAGGTGTGAGAGGCTGAGGTGGATGCATCATCTGTGGGCCAGTGGAGTGAGTCAGACCAGAAGTGGTGCCTTCATGTGCCTCAATACCAGCCGCTCAAAGCACTTCAGGATGGTGTGCATGAGTGTGACTTCTTAGGCACTGGGATGATCCTGGTTTGTTTGAGGCACATCGATACCACCACTGTGCTCAGGGATACGTTGAAGATGTCTATGAGGACATTTTCCAGCTGGTCAGTTTCTGAGAACTCTGCCAGGTATGTTGTCAGGTCCCACTAGCCTTCCCAGGGTTGGCTCTGCATAGGATCATCCTGACATCAGTGATGGATTGGTAAATGCAATGCAATGCAATTTTATTTATATAGCGCATTATCACAACATTACATTGTCTCAATGCGCTTTACATT
>JABFEA020000010.1:23421635-23459348 GCA_019775915.2 Cyphomyrus plagiostoma | reverse complement strand
CCAGCCCTTCGTCTCTCCCTGCCTTCCCGTCCCTGTCTCGTCGTCTCGGACTGACTGCCTGGATTTCGACCCTTACGTCTGCCTTACGACCACGACTTTTGCCTACTGTTTTGGATACCTTTGTCTTGCCTGTCCGGCTTTCCATTAAAGCCTCTTTCCCTTGCATTCCTGGGTCCGCTCCTCTTTCTAATAGCGTTACAGAACCACTCCCAGTAAAATATGTAAACAGAAGTGAACTGGGAATTGAAGTGAGATTCTGCTCTGAAACTGCCTGGAAAACGGCTCCTACGCTGGATAGGATCACAAAGGTGTCACAAAGTAGCGCTGTGTAGAGCATTACTCTGAGGCTTCAAAGGGGCACAGGGGAGTGTCGCGATGCTGGTAGTTTTCCTGAATATACCCATTGATGATAATGTATTTGTACAATAGCTGTTGGGATAGTAAATGGGACACAGTGAAAGAAATCTGTATGAAGAGCTTAACAGTGGTTCATAGATATGTTAAAATATTTTGAGTATTTGTGTGCAGGGAAAAACCCTCAACAAATCAACCACTAGACTAGAAAAAGTCCTTATGAAATAAAATGTTACATATGGGTATGAAAGGAAGGTTCGTATACTGCATAACCAGAATATAGAACACTTCTAAGCAGGAGTTTCTTAAAGTAACTTATTGCCACAGATTGAGAAACATGCATCGCACGCTCACCTCAGATGTGCAGCTTTCAGGTTCACATGCTTGTCCACTATACTGTCAGCTTCTATGCTCAGTACCATGATAGTGGAATATACTGCAGAAATAACATACCAGAGAAAAAAGCTAAAGAACCCTGGGGATTCTAGTCTGCTTTGCCAAATGTGGACTAGACTTCTGCTTGTACAATCGACTGGAGATAAAAAAAGGTTTGTTTAATATAATCATCAATAATGTCAATGACATTTTAAAACATAGACAATGCTTTTTTCAAAACTAAAATTTAGACTCAAGGATATAGCAGTTTCATTTATGACCCTTAATAATGCTTTAGTGATTTTACTTTTTTGCAAAGCAAGTGAATAGCTTTCAGGGTACATAATTTGAGGCTATAATAAACATAGTTAATTTGTTTCTTTTTACTTGTTGCCAGTTATGTATTCTCTTTGGTTTTCTCCCACAGCCCAAAGACATACATACAGATGAAATGATTCTTTACTTGCCATTACAGGTTCATTGGAATTATTTTCTTTGCCTACCCTATCCTACTCTCCATGAGACACACAGACATATATGCAGGTGAGTGCAGGCTTAGGGGTCACAGTGCAGGCTCAGCCAGTGTCCAGTGCCCCTGGGTTAAGCGCCTTTACTTAAGGGGCACTGGACATGACTATTTGACCAAGACCAGGGCTTGATCCAGCCACCTTCTGATCACAGGCAAAGCCTGCTGTCTCCTTATTGCTCATAATGTAGCATTTTTTGCCAGCTATTCTGACAAAAAATGTAAAGGTACAGCAGGAAACATGAAGTATATAATACCCTATGTGATAGAGCAAAATTAGGACCTGGCTGTCATGCTTACTTTTGTGGCTTAAAAGTTTAAAAGTCAGTTTGCCCTATGTAATCCATAAAGAGAGCAAGGTGGCTCAGTGGTTAGCAGTACAATTTGTGGCTAGGGTTTGACCATGTGTATGTTGAGTTCCCTCTGTGTTCACAGCTACTCTGGTCTCCTCCCATAGTCAAACAACACACTGGCATCTCAAAGACATGCGTACACCTGTGATGGTATGTGGGAGTGTGTGCCCTAAGGTAAGCTGACCTGCTCCCTAGGACGTCTCCACCTCCTGTCCTGTGCTGCCTGGGATGGGCTCTGGGCTCACGGCAACCTTGTGCTGGATGAGCAGTTAAGGTAAATGGATTGGGTGCTTGTTGCTTATACTTAAAAATCATTATGAATTGATCCATCATTTTGGATATGCATGACCTCATCGACATAATAACATACATTTATCAGTACATGAATTTTTTCCAATTCTACATCTACTTTTTACTAAAAGAAGCTGTTTGACTATGAAGTGGCCAACATTGAGACAGATGACACAGGACCACAATATTAAGCTGGAGATTTATTGCACAGGGCACATGAAACAGAATATGAGACTCTGGGACAACGGCTGTTGACAGGTATAGAGTGATGGGCAGTTGGCAGCCATCTTTGTAGCCCATAACAGTGACAGAGAGGGACAGACCAAGTTGGAGCGAAGGTGTGAAGAGAGGAAAGCCTGAAGACTTAGAAGCACTTCCGGTGGACGATGGAGGGCCCAGCCTCCTCGTATTCATCTTTGCTGATCCACATTTGCTGGAAAGTGGAGAGGGAGGCCAGGATGGAGCCACCAATCCAGACTGAATACTTACGTTCAGGCGGAGCGATCATCTGCGCAAGAAGTGGGCAGAAGTCAGTGATCTCTCTCTTTATCAGGCTTCTCATCACCAAAGAGTGTCTACAGTATTTAACTCGCAACAACGCCTCAATTCCTCAGAACTGTTTTCAGTTTAGAACAGTGGTTCCCAATCCAGTCCTCGAGGACCCACAGATGGTCCACATTTTTGCTCCCTACAAGGGAGCTGGGAGAGAGCAAAAATTTGGACTGTCTGCAGGTTCCCGAGGACTATCATGGGAAGCATTGGTTTAGAACAAGAACACTGCCTGAATATGTCATTTGCATAAAATGAAACGCTGTATTTCTCCATGTAGACAATGCTCCTGGCTCCATTCCCCCGGCTGTTCTTGCCAAGGTCTTCACATGCACTTCTACTGCTGCTAGTAATACAGTATGCCAAAGAAATGTTATAACGTGTGACACACAGACAACATCCGTACCTTGATTTTCATGGTGCTGGGAGCTAAAGCAGTGATCTCCTTCTGCATGCGGTCACCAATACCAGGGTACATAGTGGTACCACCCGAGAGCACATTGTTGGCGTACAGGTCCTTGCGAATGTCAATGTCACACTTCATGATGCCGTTGTACGTGGTTTCATGAATGCCAGCAGACTCCATTCCTGTGAAGAGCACAGTCACATTGCAAACTGCTGCTCTAACTCACTGAGGCCCACACATATTTAGCCTCAGGAGCAGTGGTTCTCTTGTTAATCACCCCACCATTTAAAGTTACTTTATAGTGCATCAAAGCACCAAAAATGAATTGCAGGCACTAAAATGTGACTGAAATATGCCACTGGCTCTGTTTTATGACTGACATCTTCCATGCCTGATCTGATGCTACATTCGGCCTGGCATGTATATGGTACCTCGCTGCTGGGGTTTAGTTTGTATTTAAAAGGCAACTGGGCAAAAACTTTCACCTACATTTTGCTGTCAACTGAATAACATCACATGCAGGAGATGGTTTAGCATTGCATTTTTTTAATATAAAATATTCATGCAGTGGTGCTGGACTAAATATTAATGAAAATATAATTGCAATATTATTTATTCATATGACTATTACACTGCCAGCTATATTGACCCTGAACATGTAATAATGAATGCAGTGTTGGTTCGGATAATCGGAAGACACTGTTAGTAACAGACCAATGAAGGAAGGCTGGAAGAGGGTCTCGGGGCAGCGGAACCTCTCGTTGCCGATGGTGATGACCTGACCGTCAGGCAGCTCGTAGCTCTTCTCCAGGGAGGAGGAGGAGGCAGCGGTGGCCATCTCGTTCTCAAAGTCCAGGGCCACATAGCACAGCTTCTCCTTGATGTCACGCACAATCTCACGCTCAGCTGCCGGGTGGAAAGACAAAGTCACAATGATAATCAGCACCATACTCGCTTCAGCGGTCATGTGTTAATACCAAATGTACTCTGGTTCAAGCAGCACACATTACACATATTTTACTATATATATTTTTTCTGAGTAGATATACACTTACTAACCAGATACATAGCCTTAAACTTTTCTCTGATTGTCTAAGTCCTTTGCACTGTACTATGTTTAATAAAAATTAAATAGAACAGAAATCTTTATTATTTAATTCACGGTGTGTATGTAATACAATAGGTAAAACAATGACTGGGTGATTGTAAAAACAAGGGATTGGGGATCAAATTTATTCACAGAGCAATGAATAAAGAACAAGATGTCCTTGGTTAAGACCAGTAGATCTGCCCTTTCTAAGAGTATTTCCATAGCACTTAACCATACTTGTAAATGTTGTGTTAGACATGACCGATAGCCAGGAGATGGCAGTCTTTCAATGCCACTGAACCACTAAAACACCAGACGCATTGATTTTAGTATACTGAATTTCATTCAGAGAAAAAATAACTTCAATGCCCACATTACTGTTCCAGCCTGTTCTGTGAATGGAAAATGATTTGATATTTGTCAGCCAATTCAGATAAGATACACTAACTTTATTTTGCAGATATCACTCTTTTCCTGCAGTTTCCTGCAGTTAACTGGAAGGGCATTTCCTTTCCCGTGGGAAACTGACAAAGAGCGCAAAAGACTGATTGTGTTAGTTCATTTCCAGGGAATATTTCTCTCTACTGCAATAAACGTAGAGGGAAAAAATATCCAGCAGGGCACTGACACGTCGTCTTCTGTCTGTGAGTATGATGAGTGGAGGCATGTGTCAGGCTGACTCAGAGCGGGTAAGGCCACTGCTCTGATTCCCACATGAGGCGGCCCAGTTGAAACACAACTCTTTATTGTTATACATGCAGTGCAAGTGCGTCAGACAGAGTTGTGGCAGCAGACACACTTTCTGGATAACTAATGGGCTGGCCGCACTCTTAGGATGAATAGTGACATGCTTCCAATGTCTGGGATGCCACTCTGCGGAGTCACAGGACCCCCTGTCTCCAGCCCCTGCACCCCCCACAGCTGCTAAGCCCACTCATGACTTTCAGCCACCCACCCCCCATCTGCCAAGCGCTGAAAACCCTCTTCTATTTTAGTTCTCTTATGTACTGTTTAGTTGCCCCTATCTGATATTCAGTCTGACACTGAAAACCTATGAAAATGAAAGCAGTTTCTGACCAGTTGTAACAAATGAGTAGCCCCTCTCAGTCAGGATCTTCATGAGGTAGTCGGTCAGGTCGCGACCTGCGAGGTCCAGTCTCATGATGGCATGGGGTAAGGCGTAGCCCTCATATACCGGTACGTTGTGGGTCACACCATCCCCGGCATCAAGTACAATACCTGCGACAGTCAAAGACAAAAACATTTTTGTATCAGTGCAGTCAACAATAGTAAGAAGAAAAAACACAAATGATTTTTTCTTTTTTACCAATGTCTTTCCTTATTTGTACAACAATTATCCAAAGGAGGTGGCATGGTAGCAACGCAGGGTAAAGCTCTGCTAGTTTGTATTGCTTGGATTAACTGCGAAAGCTCTGAGTGTATGTCGTCGTTTTATTCCTTTACACTGTTTCATTGTATATATATATATATATACATACAGTGATAGCAAAAGTATTATATACTGTCACTGAGAGCAGATTCAAATATCAAGATTTGTATTCAATGCAGGTAAGGGTGAAGTCAGACTCAATTTCCTTTGTATGTTCTAGTGCCCTTACTACAACCAGACTTACCAGTGGTACGGCCAGAGGCATACAGGGAGAGAACAGCCTGTATGGCCACATACATCGCAGGCACATTGAAGGTTTCAAACATAATCTGCAGAAACAAGGACAACACCATTATACTATACACAGGTTTTGGATTCAGAGAGATTTACATTTCTTTGGTCAGGTAGGTGTTAAACACTTTTATTTATGGGCAATCTTGGAGGTATACAAGCACTATTTCACAGTGCTTTTAATAAATGGTCATCAGTGACAGAATGATAAACACATCTAAAAATTAAATGAGAGCATAGCTATACAGTATAATAGCAGATCCAGAGCATTTTCCAGTGGAAGGAGGACAGTATAACCTGGGTCATTTTCTCCCTGTTGGCCTTGGGGTTCAGTGGGGCTTCTGTCAGCAGGACAGGGTGTTCCTCAGGGGCCACGCGCAACTCGTTGTAGAAGGTGTGATGCCAAATCTGTGACGAAATGATGAAGGACACGTGAAGTGGCAACACGTTGGCAAACCGGGTGACATCAGCGTTCACCTTCTCTTGTAAGTTGTCTTTAATTATCACTTAAATTAACCAATACCCTGAAAATCAAGAAAAAGAATCCTACTCTGAAATAGACACCAGGTAGATTATTATTCCAATGCGAATATCAACAATACACATACAATAACCTCAGATTTTTTTCTTACATTACAATTTTATAAGGATGATGAATTATTTAATTTTTAAGTTGGGCAGCTACACCTGATGATAAATAAAATGTAATTTTTGACGTAGCTCGATTTTGTCTCTCTATGAATGGGTGCACCTTTTCCATGTCATCCCAGTTGGTAATGATGCCGTGCTCAATGGGGTACTTCAGGGTGAGGATGCCCCTCTTGCTCTGGGCCTCATCTCCCACGTAGCTGTCCTTCTGGCCCATACCCACCATCACACCCTGGGAGAAAGAATAGCGTTGGTTACAGTTCTACAGCTTGGACAGTATAAATCTAATTGAGCATCAATGCTGAGCACTTTTCTGAACATACCGGGCAATTTTCTTGTCATCTTGGTCATGAGCCCTAAGGTTTGCTGTCTATATATGACGGATGGAGATTTAGTAAGGTGTTCTGCATTTAGTCTATGGGCATTGTGAATGGGGCTAAACTGGGTTAACACTGATTTTCAAATTCCTGTAGTAAAGTTCTCGGCAGTATTCCTACTAATACTAAAGTATCAGTCTAATTATGTCTGTGGCAACATTGCTTCAAGTCACTTTACTTTTGGTCATCAGTATCTCAAGCATCGCTAAATATGAATGCCAAAAGATACCCTCTGCTTATCTTAAGACACCGGGCTAAAGGGATTATGAACTGCAGCTCAGATGCCATCATACCATTGAGACGTGCTAATGCTTACACAATTAGTGCCTCTTCATTAAAGGATTATATACTGCTTACTAGTGAGATTGAGCCAAATTTGAGATGAGTAACATTGTAAACCCAAAGACCCCAAAGGATATGTGGTAAAACAGGGAAGGGTAACATTACTGGAGAAGGAAAACTGAGCTATGATAAGAACAGTGTATGAGGGTTGGACAATTCTCTCTTTCTGTCAATTTGCCACAATGAAAAAAGTCAAAACGTACAATTTTTTTTTTTTTTTTTTTTTTTTTTTTTTAAATGTGCATGGCCACGGCATCTGGGCAACAATGTCAATCAGAGGGAAATTCTCACCTGGTGGCGAGGGCGGCCCACAATGGAAGGGAAGACAGCCCTGGGGGCATCATCGCCGGCAAAGCCTGCCTTAACCAGGCCAGACCCATTGTCACACACCAGGGCAGTGGTTTCCTCCTCGTCACACATGTTCACTCAGACAGCTGTAACCCTGCACTCCAGAGCAACACGGAGGATCAGTTTTATTAGCGTGGGTGATATCCTAAACATTACTGAGAGCCAATAGATAAATGCAAGCATTACAATTTCTGTACAGTGAGTTGAGACTCCACCTGAAGTGTTCTGCTACAGCAAAAATAAGATTAAATAAAAAGAACAACCTACAAAGTACTTGTTATACTATTTTAATAATAAAGTACACCATCAGCCAATCCACATTTGCCTTGAAATTTGCAATTTTCATTAGGTATATTGGTTATCCAGATCCACATCCTTCATAGTTTTCCAGGATTTTAAGAATCATGTCAGGTTTAAGGGTTGTATCACAATAGTAAATCTAAATAATACAAAAATGGACTGAAGCAACCTGAGACTTCTGAAAATGTAACATCAACTAAACGTTAGACGACAAAGTTTATTAGCTAATTATGCTTTTCACTCAAAAATATTATTTGTGAATAACTATTTTTTGGTTTCCTATACTAAAATGACATCATTTTGCCCCCGTGGATATGAAATGACCTTTCTCCAGCTGTATTAATTCTGACACTCAACAATGTTCTTTTAAAGGGCGGTTGCACTAATATCACTATAAAAAGAGAACAGAGTCTCTTGTGTGACTCACCTAGGAGAGCTGGAGAGGAGACTTGTGAGCTTGTGCTCCCTTGAGAGAGTAAAAGCCAAGCTTCACCTGGTCCAGGCATTTATACCGGGATCCCCATGGTCCTTGCCACCGAATACCATCAGCCCGTCAGCCCTTTTTAGGAGACATTGCCATGCTAACAAGTGGACTTAAAGTCCAAAGGCATTTTGTCCTCCATGAAAAAGGACACAATTGCTGTGTGAAGCTGGAATCCATCCCACCAAATAGGTGGGCAGTAGTCTTTGTATGGGTTTAATATTAGACTGTAATTTATTGCATGGAGACACGTGGCCCATTGTGGGAAGACAGGTCGACCGTGTGTCATAGAGGGTGGCATTTTGGAATCCTGTGGCATTGCACACTATAAATAAGATCCTGTGCATAAGTCAAAATGGAGGTATGGCCTTTTGTCTGTCCATCCACTGGGGCGTCACTATAGTGGGCATTCCATAAAAAGTACTACAGTGGGAGTACAACCTCTAAAATGCCTTCAAAGGAAATTTCCTTCTGCAGTGATCAGAGTTTAATGACAACAATGGTACACAAACCTCCAACGCAATAAGAAACAAACAAACCAATTTAAATGCAGTCAGAATATCGCAATTAAAGACGACATAAAAATTAAAAGCGATCAAGTCACAAACTCGTGAAGATAGATTTGAACTATGATCCTGCCTTTTCAAAAGTTTTAATTTGTATGTCAGTGCTGCAAAGTTTTAAGAAAGAACAGTAAAGTTTTGGGGCACTAAGAAGAATGAAAAAATAATTCCAAGAATAATAATTGCATTTCAAAAAGTTAATGAGCACAGAGGACAAAAGGTTGTTTTCAACAGCTTTATTAAAATGCTTCATTTCGACAAAAAATCTGTAGTAGGCAAGAACACCCTGCACTATATTGCACGTTTACCCTATCAATGATACTCAATGGTGAGGGAACAGTCCGGTGAGGCAAAAGATGCTGATGACCACCAACTCTTCTTAAAAAATAGATATTATATAGAAAATATCTTGGATGCACTCAGTAGCTTTTAACATAGATTTGATTCTTCATTCACACAATATATACAAATCAGTAGGAACATAAGAGAAATAAACATTTTGATAGAGTACACTGATGCACATATGACTTGTCAAAGAAACAAATCTCAATGTACAATAAATGTTTTAATATGACGTGCCAAACCTGATATACATACACCCTTATATAATATACTCTTATCCTAATAGGACTGCTTTTAAATAAATTAAAACAGCAGAAATCTGTAGTGCATAGCTCAACCAGCAGCTAAAAACAAGATTGGGAGGCCATTGTACTTTAGTACCTTTAAAGTCGAGTATGAACATGTATTTGTTTTCTATAGTTTTTGCAAAGCTTTAATCCTGGAGGAGTTATCTTCAAGATTGTTGAACAATTTAAGCAGCAACGTCAACATTCAACTCAAAATGTGTCATCATTCTTTAACACATTTTGCAGATTTCCAGCATTTGTTTTGCTGCAGTGTTAACTGTGATACATTGAATAGGGCCCTGAGGGTATGAAGTTCTGTGCTGTGAAGCCCCTGTGGCCCTTGTGAAGAGCCCTTGGCTCATTTAATGCTGGCCAGCAGAGTAAACTGTTCTACAGGGTACCGGTGAAGCACATAAATACGATGATGTGCAGCGTCAGCAGATATGCAAGAAAAAGGTAACGAGATTTGGCCCGTGACGTCAGCAGCTTGGAGCAGTACAGACTCCGCCCCCGCAGCCACCGCCTGCAGGACAGAACTCCGCCTTTCATCTGGTGGGTGAAAAAATAACTTGCACTACAGCCGACAAGCTCAGGTTCTGCATGGTTTATGATGTGCTGATGAAATTCATTGTCTCATGACAGCACACGGTAAGTAAAAAGCTCCTGGTCTTAATGATGGAGGTGAACACTGGAATGCACTAACCTTGCGAGTGACAACATTCTCACTGGGGTCAATGATAAGTGCTTCCCGTTCATCCTCAGACTCCAGATGAATAGTGAATTCTCCTTGATTTGCCCTGGAAATGCTAGCATTCATGCTGAAACCCAATAACCAAAAACAAGTGTCAGGGCAGGAAAAAAATTTCAATGTGTACAAAAAAAATTCACAACACAACTGGGGTTTGCAAAGATTGTCTGGGGTTAGCGGTTATCGTGAGTTTATCTACAGTCAGTGTTTGGAAAAGGAATGCAAGAGCTAGAGGGCCTGAAGTGATGATGGCACCTATTCACTCTCTCCTCAGCGAGTCCCAGAGCATCTTCAGCCACCTGCCTCCTGGCCCGCTCCTCTCTCAGGCTCTCTGCAAGCTGGGTCAGCTCATGTTGCGTAGAGACTAGCTGCTGCTCCACGTCCACCAGCCTGCAGCATATGAACATGAGATTTGGAGGGGAGGTGGGAGAAGCACAACGCAAACAACAGAAGGACGCAGGGGCAGAGAAAAGTGAATAAGCATAACACTTTTTTTTTTTTTAACCTCCCTTTTAATACTATCCGAGGGGGCACAATATTTATCAACGTCACCTGGTTCTCAGCTCACTAGCCTGGGGGGTGTCCATTGCCACCACGGTAATACTCCGTTCTTGGGGTGCTCCAGGAGGAACCTCTGGTGCCACTGCCCCCTTGTGGAGAAAGACTGCCTGGTCAACAGGAACTTGCAGGAAGCATATTTACTAGTCCTAGTATAGTGCAAGTAATATAGTATATGCCCATAAACAAAGGTTTAATTTGGTTATATAATTATCAAAAACAAAGAAGGACAACTTAAGAAACAATAACAGTGACAGAGATGCTTGAATTCAGGAAGAAATTACATGAGCGCGACCCTGGCCGGGAAATGTCTGCATCTGACTCTCAAGCCAGTAACAGCGATTCTGCAGATCACCCAAGTTCAGCTGTGTGTCCCTCAGGGTTTGAGACATTGTCTTTAACTGGGAAGCCAAGCCCATCTTCTCCTCCACAGTTTGCAGAAGCTTGTAAAGAAGATGGGACACAAGTAAAGTACCAAGCAAGTGTGCCATACACAGGCTTCATACAATAGTTTGCTTTTCAGAACTGTGATACAGAAATTTACTTGGAATTCACTGCTTCATTAATAGAAAAGAAATATGTCCCAGTGCGGGCCCAGTACCTTGGCGTTGACCTGCTGAAAGCGTAAATCTCGCTGATGGGTCTCTTGGAGACAACGCTGGAGGTCGTTTTCAAGCTGGCGTCGCTCTGCTAGGAGCAGAGGGAGCTGCTCATCAGACGAGTCCTTAGCTATTGGGGCCGAGTTCTCCTGAAAGAACAATCCGAAATGAAGTTCTGGAACTTAGTTGCAGCCATTTCTAATCCATTTTTACAAGTGTGGAGTGGTGGAAGTAAAAGGAAAGATACTTTACCAAAATGTTACTCAAGTGAAATTCATCCATTATAATATTACATTTAAAAAATGGTTTTCAAAGTCCTAATGTAAAAAGTACAAAAAGCAACTAATCCTTTTAATTTCACTCATCATAGATTTCACTATATCATTGTAAATTATAGTTCAGCACAAGAAGGAAAACGGTCGTATTCTTTTTATTCAGAAAAACTATGAAGCTTGCTTTGCTGCACAGATTAGCGGAAGGACTTTTGTACTCTGTGGAAAAAAAGACTGATCTACAAGCCAGATTTAATGAGTTATAAACATATCCCGGGCCAGTACTAAGACCTTTTATAAGTGGTAAATGACCCGACGAGAACCCTTGTCCTTCACTACGAAAACAGCTGATCGTCCAATGCAATCAACACCATTACTTCAGTAGCAGCTGTAGTGCTACTAACTTTGAATATCCATCTCATAAAAACAATATTTAATGAATAAGAAGAAATAAAAATACTGCTGAAGAATCAAGAAAGAAAATCGCAGTCTTGATTCTGAGTGAATAAAATCATCATTAATATTTTACCCAGAATTGTGCAGCTACTGAGGTGCTCTGCACTTGTTCATGCAGAATGTATTGGAGTAAAAAGTCATAATTTAGCCCAGAAATGTAGTGAAATATAATCTACAACAACTAAAGTAAGGTATGAAACTCAAAAACCAAAAAAAAAAAAAAAAAAAAACGAAACTATTTTTTAAATACAGTAAAAGTATTTGTAACTGTTACTTCACTTGTCTGCAAGTATAAAACTTTTCTTAGGTTATATACGTTTTACACAACAATCAACATGAACTATCAGAAGAGTCTACAACCACACATATCCAAATTTGGGTCTTAGATAGCAAAATATGTGGAGGATTATTTAAATATAGGCAAGTATTTAACTGGTTTAATTCCACCTTCACAGGATAACTGGACAGGGCTCCTCCGATACCATACTCCAGCCCAGCTCACCAACCTTTTCAGCCATGGCAACTATTGGCTGCTTGAGGCTGTGGTGCTCTGACATCAATTTGTTTCTCTCAGACCTGAAAAGCAAATGAGACAGCATCCATCAATGTTACCTTGGCAAACTACAAACAGCATTCACAGGGCTAGCTCTTCTTGGAACCCCTGGTTACAGAGAGCATGTAGCCTCCCCTCTGTGGACCACTGCCAGAGTCTCATGCCTGTAATTCTTCCCCTGCTTCTCTTATGTTCACTAAACATAGCAGTAGCAGTTTCCATCACAGCCTACAAAAAACAGCTCACTTGCTGTGCAGTTTACAGAGGGCAACCTAGAGGACAGTTCTGACATATGAACACGTATGGCTTCAACTTAGCAAACGCAAAATATGCCTTTGACAGAAAGAAGTCATGCCTGAAAGAGACATATAACACAATTCAAGTCTGAAGCAAGTGGGTAGAATATTTAACAACTATGGGCCAGTCAGAATGAAGTGTTCCCAGTGCCATAAAAGACTCTGCAAACATACCTGCAGATATCGCTGATTTGCATGGTGCTGTTCTGTTTGAAAACTTAGGAAACTTTACTGGGGAACATGATGATAACAACAAATACCTGTTTCTACTAAATGCAGCATTCACCATTTTTCAGGCAAAACAAAAAACTCAAAAATTGGACACATCCAAAGCATCCAAATAAATGTCAAAGTATCTTACTGTGTTCATATTGAGTGGAACCTGGGTGGTCCCTCTGTAAGAGCTTAAAGACCCCCATATAAGAGAAAATATGCACCAGGCAGGGGGTAGGGAGGCGGTCTGACCCTGTGCGCTTGACCTCCCCACCCCATCCTCTTATCCAATTAGCAACTTTTATTGTGCCCCCTCTGAAATTTCATGTCATGGTCAGATAGGATCACTCAAACACTGATCTTACTTCAGTTCTGCAAGCTCCACCTGGTACGTGTTGATGTCTCTCTCTGTCTGCCACCTGTAAGCCTGTGCCTCCTGCAAAGCCTTCTCTAGGTCAGCATTTTCAGACTTCAAGCTTCCAACTTCTTTCAGCTGTCCCAGAAAACAAAACTAAAGTCAGAATGATGATATGACTTGGACAAAACACATTTATACTATGTGATTTAAGCTAGGGATGTAACGATATCGAATTTCACAATACCGCGTCATGGGACTGTTCCGATATCTATTAGAATATTACATGGTTATTTCGCTAGCACAGCTGCATTCTCTCTCTGTCGAAAATTGCATTGTTTCTGTTCGAACAGCAGAGGGTGCAATCAAACTAAAAATACTGTCATCTCACTGTGAGTGATTATTAACAAGATCCAGCTGCTACAATAACATTTTCTTATTTATTTTTATTTACTGCTACTACCGACTGCTGCATTGTTTTTGTTTTGTGATTGTGCATACATAGTTTAGTGATTCATCGCCAACGACGACACTATTTTTGATACATGCTTAGGTGATGGCTGGCCACTTCTGTTATTTAATTAAAGAAGGAAAGCTAATGCACTAATTAAAAGGAAAAGCATTTAGATGAATGAAAAAGGCTGATTTAATAGGACAAAAGGACAAAGTAATCAGTTTTCTCTATATTTTAAGATTGTCATATTATACCATGGACTACCATCACAATATTGCTGTATAATGAGATTTTGCTATCGTTACATCCCTCATTGAAGCTATGGAAAAAATGAAGGAAAAAAAGGGGATCATGCTGCTGACCATTCAAGACACACAAAAACATGATTTGTAAGCAAGCCTAACAAACTGATATAAAAACTTACCAGCCTATTCCTCTCAGTTTGGAGGACATCAAAACTGCTATTAAGATTAATATCCTCACTGCCCACAGGTGTAGCTGTACTGGCACTTGTCCCCTGCCTGGACTCAAAACCCCTTTTAGCTTTTGCCAGTTCCTGAATCAGTCGGTCTCTGTCATCTTGAAGACTGGCCATTGACCCAGAGAAGGCTGCCATTTGCTTGTTGTACATGTCATTCTCTTGTGATAATCTGTTGACCTCTGTTTCCTTTTCTGAGATTATACAGCATAGGTCATCTATTTGTTTTGTCAACTGAGAATGAGTGTTGTCACTTTCAAAAGCAGAGAGTTTCTGGGTTAGAATATACCTCTCTTTAGTTAGACTGATAAGTTCAGAATTTGTGTCATTGAGTTGCCCCTCAATCTTGTTCATAGCTGCTGTGGTCTCCCTGAGTTCAGTGTCGTATTTGTTATGTAAAACTTTGAAGTCGTCAATGAGATGGTCTCTGTCATCCTGTAACGCAGCCATAGCTTTTGCTAATGACTGATTTTGAGCCTCGGTGGTCTTGCACAGATTCTTGGCCTCGGACAACAGTTGTTCGGTTTGCATTAATTCTTTAGCAAGCTCTGCAACCCTGTTTTCTGCAGTTTCTCGCTCATTTCTCATAAGGTCCACTTCTCGTTCAAAGGCATTGAGTGCATTATTATATTTATTACTGGCTTCTGCTAGGTGATTCCTTGTTTTGACTTCCAGTTCCTGCATCTCTCTCTTCAGGTCATCATTGGTCATTTTCTGTGCTAATAATTTTTGTTGCAGATCATTACATTCTGCAGCTTTAGCAGCTATTTCCTCTTGTAGGTCAGAAATCACTTTGGTTTCTTTCATTTCAGCTTTCTGTTTCTTCAGGGTCAATACCTCAGCATTAAGTTCCTGAACTTGAGTGGCAAGTTTTGAATTCTGAACTTTTATGATATCATTAGCCTCTTCTTTTTCCCGAAGATCCATCAAGGCCTCCCGAAGTTGATATTCAACAGATGTTTTCTGACTTAATATGTTTTTGACGGAATCCTGTTCTTTCTTAAGGAGCTCTTTTAACTGGTTGTCTTTAAGGGATAAGACTTGATTAAGATCTTCTCTGTATCTAATCAGCTGTGCTTTGAGCATAGCATTTTCAGAGTTTAGGTCATCAATCTGATAAATAAGAATTTTGATCTCTTGTTCAGAGCTGTTTTCATTGAGGCTCTCCTTCCCTGAACCCTCAGTTTCCCATAGATTACTTTTATGTTTTACCTCCAATGTTTTGCGATCAGAAAATAAATGTTCCTTCTCTGTTTGCATGAGAGTGGACACTGGAGAGCTCCTAAAAGATTCTTGATTTTCAATTAGTTGTATTTTCTCTTCTTGCCTTTTGACTTTAGCCTCTAACTTTATGGATGTCTTGTCTGCTTCCTCTCTTTCACTGTAAAGGACATTCAACGGAGCTCCATAATTCTCAGTTTGAGCCTTGTGATGTTTTTTCAGATGCTCTAAATAATCCAACATCTGCCCATCATTGGAGGAGAGCAGCATGGAGATCTCAGCGTCTTTGTTATGAACAAGTAATTTTAGCTGCCCTGCAACGGCTTTTTGTTTCTCAAGATCAATGTGAAGCTTGTCATTGTCAGCTTGTACCAAGAGAATCTTGGACTCTGATTCTGATAACATATTTTTAAGTTTCACAAGATTTGACTGCATTTCACATACCGAACTCTCTTTGTCAGTAAATTGTGCATTTAATACATTATCATGCTCCAGCTTCTCAATTTGTGCAATATGCTCAGATACATCTAAAAGCTCCAAATTCTTACAGAGTTTAAAAGCATCCTTTCTTGTCAGTTTCTCTTTAAGTTCTTTTTCAAAATTGATGCTTGCTATTTCATCTCTAGCTTCACTTAGCAGAACTTTATAGGACATAATTTCAGTTTCAAGACTCTTTATCCTTTCCTCAAAAGCAGAGATTTTATCATTCATATCCTTTTCCATAATATGACCTTTTGACTGAGCTGACTTTAAAGAGCTTTCCAATTCTAGAATCAGTTCCTGATATGTAATACAGTCAGTATGAAGCTGATTGATTTCTTGATGTTTCTCCTTCAAGAGTTCTTGTAGTTCCATCTTAATGCTTTTCGAACCTTCACTTCCTTTCTGAAGTACCTTCAGCTTTTCCTCAAACTCCTTAACTTTCAGCTGTTGTTGTTTGTCATCTCTGGATTTCTCTTCTTTGCTTGAGGTTAGCCGAGTCGATAGATTCTTATTCTGCACTTCTAGCATGTGGACTGCTTCTGTCAACTCATCAATTTTTTCAGAATTTTGGAGGAGCATAGTCTCAAAATATTCTTTTTCATTTTTCACTTTCTCAGAAAGCTCTTGTACATTCTCAAGCTCTTCTTGCAAAAGGGACTTGTCATCTTCTAAAATTCTTATTTTCTCATTCAGGCTGTTAATTTCCTGAAAGCTCCCATTTATTTCTTTTCTCAGTTTCCTAACATTATTGTCCTTCTCTTCCAACTGAGCATCATAATCTTTCTGCGAATTTGCATTTTTTTCAGCCAGATTTAACTTATTTTGCAGGAATTCAACCACTTCAGTCTTATGCAAAATGTCTGCTTTTTGAGCTTCAATTGTAGAAGTTAAGGTATTATTCAAACTAAGCATTTCGTCTATTTTTAACTGCATATTAAGATGACTTCCTTTTGATTCACTTTGCCACTTTTCTAATAAGTTGTTCGATACCTTAAGTTCTTCAACTAAATTTATATTATCACTTTGAAATTTGTTCATTTTATCTTCGATTTCAATTGAAGATATTTTCAGGCTGTTAATTTCCTCTTCCAGTTCGCTGTTCTTGACTGTCAGATTTTCAATTGTGTACTTCTGTTCCTCAAACTCTTGCATCTGCATTCGTATCTTCTCATTTACAGCTTCCAGATCCTGAATCTGGTATCTTTTTGATCCGGTCAACTCTTGAATCTTTTCCTTCATTTTTTCAGTTTCATTTTTGGCTTCAATAGTTTGCTTCTCCAGCTGTGTCTTTTCTGATTCAGTCTGCAGTGCTCTTAAAAGGATTTCTTGCTTCTCTTTACGGGCTACCGCTAAGAGCTGTCGCATCTTGTCCATCTCATTGCTGACATTTTCATAGGCTTGTAAAAGAGATTCATACTCATGTTTCAGTTCTGTATGTTTTGATCGCCACTCTGACAACTCAACAGTTTGGGAATCCTTTAAGGACTCCAACTGGCAGGAAAAAGCTTGCTTCTGGTGAGTGATATTCTCTATTGTGAGTTTAAGGCTTTCACAGGCAGCTGAAAGGTTATGGTTGTCGCTTAAAATCTGATCAACTTCTGAAATGAGTTTATCCTTCTCTTTGCCAAGAGACAGTACAGAACTTTCCAAGTGTTCCTTCTGCTGTTTCATTTCCGTGAGAGATTTCTCAAGACTTGCAGCTGATTCATGAACTTCTTCATTTTCAGACCTTAATGCTTGCATTTGTTGTTTGAGGGATTGGTTCTCTTTCAAGGCTTCTTTTCGAGAGATCAAAGCTGCCTGTAGTTTCTTAGCCATCTGTTTACTCTCATCTACCTGCTCTCGTGGTCCGTGGGCAGCTGGAACTTCTTTGGTATTCTGCTGCAGTTCATTAATAACAGTTTTCATTTGTTCCATTGAAACCTCATGAAGATGAACTTCCCTTTGCAGTTGCTGTTCCAAACTAGCAATAAGTTGTTCTTTTTCCTTAATCAGTGCTTGATAGTTCAGAAAACCATCTTCCTTTTCTTTAAGGATTACTTCCAGTTGCTTAGCATAGGACTTTAAAGACTGAAACTCTTCTCCAGAATCCAATTCCAAAGCTGCTTTTTCAGTCACACTTAGTTTCTTTAACAGCTCTTCCCTCAGTTTTTCTGATTTATTAAGCTTTGTCTCTAGAAGGCTAACCGTGCTTTTGACATTTTGAATATCAGTAAATGCATTATGCTTCTCTTTTTCTAATGCTTCAATATACAGTTTATTACTTTCAATTTCAGTCTGTTTATATTTTGAGTCAGCCTGTACTCTTTCCAGCTCTTTTTTCAAAAATTCCCTCTCTTGACAATAATCGTTTTGCTGAAATGACTTCTCGGCTATTATAGAATGTGCTTTTTCAAGCTCTTCCTTGATCTGAATGTTGGCATCATTAAGGTCTTTATTTAATTTTTTAAATTCTTCACATTGTTTTTCCTTTTCACCTTTAATTCTTTCCATTACATGCTTAAGGTCTTCAACCTCAGCTTGTGACTTTTGAAGGTGACTTTGCAAATCAGCATAATTATCATTTTCTTGTTTATCATATTTGTGTTGCTCGTGAGCTGTATTAATTTCTTGTTCCAGTCTTAAAATCTTTTCCATTTTCTCCCCCATCTCAATGTGCACCTTTTCTAGCTCTGACTGTCTCTCTGTGAGTTGAAGGCTAACGTCTTTGGAATGCTCTTCTAGAGATACAATCAAAGCATCTTTACTTCCCATCTCAAAGGTCATCTTTTCTAATTTATGATGAAGACATTCGATCTCTCCTTGATTTGCGCTGATGGCTTCTACCTGCCAATCTCTTTCAGCCATGGATATATCAAGGCTGTTGAGTATTTTCTCTTTTTCAACAATAAGATTTTTAGCAGAGTCTAGTTCATATTCAAGTAAAGAAATGGAATGCTGGACATTTTCTAACTCCTTCACCTTTTCAGTGTATTTAATCTGAACAGTATTAAATTCTTCTCCTTGTTTGGAGTTCTCTTCCAAAAGTTTGTTAAATTCTTCTTTTAATCCAGAGACCTCCTGGGCATGTCTTTTTTCAATCTCTTTATACTTTTTCATTATTTCCTTTCTTGCTATTAATGCAGCATATGCCTTTTTTTCTTGAGCTTCTTTTTCTTGCTTTACTAAAGAAAGTTCCTTTTCAATTTCAGAATATAAGTTCTCTTTCTTTTCCATCTCCTCTTTGAGAATATTTATGTCCATCATCATCTTAGAAAGTTCATTATTATGAGTGTCTTCTTCTGTAGCAATACTGAATTGGAAACTATTAATAATTTCAGATTTTTCATGAAGCAAGTGGAGGGTGTTAGTCAAGTTTTCCTCTTGCTCATCAAATTTTGTTTGTAAACAATGAATGTTGTGACTTATCTGTTCAAGGAGGAGATCCTTTCTTGAAACATCCTGTGTAAGCTCATTGATGATGACTTCTTTCTGTATTATCTGTTGTCTTAATTCATCAGTCTGAGACTCATGATCTTTACTTATTGTCTGAACTTGTAATGTCAGTTCTTTTAACTTGTCTTGCAAAAGTGAAAACTCCAGAGCAATGTTTTCATTTTCCTTTATCTGCTTTTCATACCCATCAATTTTCTTCAGTAGGTCCTTTCTAATGACGAGAGCAGCTTGCAGCTTTTTCCTCATTACTTCTTTTTCTTTGCACAACCTGTCATACTGGATTTTCAGTTCATCATTCTCCTTGATTAAATCCTTATTCTCCAGGTCCTTAGTTTGCAGTTGTTCCTTATTAAGAAATAACTGAGTTTTGCTCTCCTCCAACTGTGTGGAGATACTTTCAAGCTCCCTGACTGAACGATTATATGTATTTTCCAGACCTTCTAGTTGGAAGAGCAGTACATCCTTTTCCTCTGTATGCCTTACCATTTCATTTGATGCTGATATCATTACTTGTGCGACTGATAAATCTTTTTCTTTTAACTGCTGGGTAAGTGAAGAAATTAATTCTTTTTGCTGGTTTAATTGAATATGTATGCTACTTATTGTATCATCTTTTTTTCGGACCTCACAAAGAATACTAGATTGGCTAACACCCGCCTCTTCAAGATCTTTGCTTCTTATCTGTACTTCTTCTTTGAGATGTCTTACTTGGTCATTCAGGAAGCATAATCGTTCATCGTTATCATGATATACTTTATATTTCTCTAATAGCTCATGCTCTTTTTCCTGCAATAACTGCACTGTCTCATCTAACTGCTTTTTCAAAGAATATACTTCGGACTGCTGATCTGATTTCAACTGGTTAATTGTAGTTTGCAAAGAGTTTTTTTCTTCCTCAAAAGCAATTAACCTTTTAGTCATGGTTTCTGAGAATTCTTTTAAATCTTTCTCACAAGACTGTAATTCATTTTCCTTATGTTTTAAAGCTTGAGTAAGTTCAAAGATTTCATTTTCTTTTTTGTGAATAGCTGATAAAATTTCCTCTAAATGGTTTCGGTTTTTTGACACTTGTTGACCAAGTTCAATAATTTGCAAGTCCTTGCTTTTCAACTGATCTGAACTAATGTTAAGTGCTGACATTACCTCTATACTTTTTTGCTGCAAAGTATCTAGGTCCTGTTTCAAGGCCTGAACTTTAACATCTTTTGACTTCATCTCATTTTCTACATGTCTCAGCTGCTCAGTGAAGAGATTCTTTTCCTGTATTTCTTTATCAAGGATAGACAACCATTCTTTTTCAGACTCCTGTAGAGTCTGTGTCATTTTCTGAATGTCTAACTTTAATCCAGCAATTTCTTCAATCTTTGCACTAACCTGCAGCTGCAGATGCTCCTTCTCGGTCATCATTTCCTCCATGGCTTCGCTCATGCTACCATGATGCTGCTGATGTTGGAGTTCAAACTCCTCTTTCAGCATTTGCAACTGGTCGCTGTAACTTTTGCAAAGATCTTCTTTCTCTGTGATAGCTTTCTGAAAATATTCTTTTTCACTGATGGCTGCATCTAGTTGCCGCTGAAGGTCTTTACTTAGACTGCTCTCTTCCCTTAATTTTTTAGTCTCCTCCCTTATTTTTTGATTTTCTGACAAAAGATGTTCTCCATGTTTGACTTGGACAGCGTACTGATTGTTGATTTCATACAAGGCCAGTTCTCTCTGTTCTAGATTCTGTGTCAAGGCATTTACCTGTGCAGCAACTTGTAAGTGTTGTGATCTTAACCCCTCAATTTCAACCATTAAATTAGAAGCATGTACCTGGTGGGTGGTGAGAGCTTCTTCCTTCTGCTTTGAAAGTTCAGCATGAGATGCTTGTATATGCTGAAGTTCCTCCCTAAGCAGGGCTATTTCACTACTGAGCAAGTCTACTGTGTTTTCAGCAGTTTTATTTGAGTCCTTAGAATCTGTGAGAAGCTTGTTGAGATTGTTGATTTCTTCATTTTTTTGAGAGAGTTCCTCTAGATTTATAGCGTATTTGTGTTGCAGATCTGATAAGGCACTTTGCTTCTCTTGTGCATTCTCGTTGAGCCTTCTATAGTCTGAGTTTTCCTGAACCTGTCTCTGCAATTCTGAAACCAATTCTGTACTCTCCATGAACTGAGTTTTGAAAAGTGCTGCCTCATCTGCTTTAGTCTGAAGATTCTGAAGAGCTTTAATTTGCTGTAAGGCAGTAGCCTCCTTTTCTGCAAGTGTTTCTTGAAGTTTAGCTATTTCAGAAGACTGGGCACACAGCTTATCCTTCAGTTTAGATACATCTTCCTGTAGCATAGAGATCTGTTGTTTTAAGGTTTCACATTCAGCATCTTTGGTTTTGTAATTTATATTCAAAATATCACTGTTTGCAAGGGAGGTGCTCTGAATTTCTATAAGAGTCTCTTCCTTTTCTTTTAACACTCTCTTCAGCTGAATAGACTCTAATGATAATGAATCCACTTTCTCTCTAAGCTGTAAATCCATATCTTCCAGTTCAGAATATTTTGCCCTTAAACTCAAGTAGTCATCTACTTTATTCTTCAGGTGGCTGTCTTTTTCTGCAATACTCATATTTAGCTCCTTATTCTTTTCTAACAAGCTCATAATCTCAGCCTGTAGATTGCTTATAGTCTCTATGTTGGCACTAATTTGGGTTGTTAATGCATCAGATGCAGTTACTGCCTTTTCTTTGAGTTGTTTAAGTTGGGTCTCTCTCTCTTGTAAGGACCTCTCCTTATCCTGCATGGTTCTTTGCATGAACTGAATCTGAGACTGCAGCTCAGTGATTGTATCCATCTGACTTTTCCCCTGTTGTAACTGGTCATTCAGCTGCTTCATAAACATCTCTTGCTGATTCACAGACTCAGTTTTCTGCTGTAATGACAAATGCATCTGTTCATTTTCTTCCTCAAGAGCCCTTAACTTCTTTGTCAAAGAGACTACTTCATTTTTTTGGTTAGACAACTCTGACTGGAGAACAACAATTTCTTGTACCGTTTTGGAGGCCTCTGCTGCTAAATTGTGATATTCTGTTTTGATTTTGTCATTTTCCTCATTTAAAGCCTGAAAGCGATTATGAAGTTCTATTAATTCAGTCTGATTCTGTGACAAGGTCTCTCTTAGCATACAGTTATCAGAACTTTGTTTATCTACCGCACTCTTCATGTCCTCCTCAATCTGACTACAACACTCTTTCTGCTGTAAGATTTCACTCCTTAAAGACCTCAATTCAACATCTCTCTGCTGCAGCAAAGCATCTTTCTCCATAAGCCCTGCCTTTAAAGCAATTCCTTGCTCCTGTAGCAGAGACAAAGTCTCTTGGAGTTGTTCTTGCTTTGAATTTTGATCCCTAATCATTTGATCTTTTTCAGATACCTTAACTTTAAGTTCTTCTATTTCAGCATTCAAAAGAGCAACATGATTGTGTAAACCTGCTACGCTTTCCTTACTCTCACTGAGTAATTGTGTTAGGAGACTGCATTCATTTGTTTTCTCAAACAAGCTCTCTGACAGGAAAGTTTTGTTTTGTTCAGAGTGTTTAAGTTCTTCAATCTTTTCAGTCAGATCTTCTTTTTCTTTCATTAGGACTTGAATAATTTTTCTGTTTTCAGATATCTGCTCAGAAGTCATATCATTTCTTTCATTCAAATCAGTTACCAGCTTCTTTTGTTCAACAAGTTCTTCTTTCTCCTTCTGAAGGGCCACATGAAGTTGTTGGTTTTCTTCATTTAAAGCTTGTAAGTGATTTTGAAGACCTTTAATTTCAGTTTGACTCTGAGAAAGCTGCTCTTGCACCTTAATATTATCGGCAACTTGAGTTTCAAGTAATTTTTTTATGTCACCATTTGCAGATTCCAGCATTAATATTGTTTTGTTATTTTTCTCTATCTGACTACTCATTGACACTGTGGATTCAGTCATCTTATTATGTTCATTTAGAAACTTTTCATATTCCTGCATATAACTTCTGAGATTTGCTTCCTTTTCTTCCAAACCTTGACTCAGTCGCAGGTTTTCCATCTGTAGTGACTCATTATCAGACTGCAGCTGAGTAGTAAACTGTTTGTGCCACACAACTTCATTTTGTAAGGAATTTACTTCAACTGACCCCTGATGCAACAAAGACTCTTTTTCCATAAGCCCTGCCTTTAAAGTAGTTACAGTCTGTTCAAGCTGACTTTGCTGCATTTCACAATGTGCATTTTTGTCCAGAATGATTTTCTCTTTCTCAGTCAAACTATCTCTGGCTTCTTCTAATTGAGCATTCAAGTGAGAAACCTGATCACGTAATTGGGTTATGTTCTCCTTACATTCACTGACTAATTTAGCAAGATGACTACACTCATTTGTTTTCTCCATCAACATGCCAGACATTGAAATTTTATTTTGCTCAAGGACTTTTCCAAGTTCCTCATTTCTTAGAAGTAAATTTTCTTTATCTTTCTTCAACCCTTCAATAGTTTTTTGACTTTCTGAATGCTGTAGCTCATAAACTGACATTTTACTATTTAGCTCCTCAGCTAAAGCTAACTTATTTTCATCCTTGTAAGCAATTTCTTGTTGCAGCTTTTTGTTTTCTTCTACAAGATTGGCAAATTGTGATTTCAGGCTTGCATGCTGATCATAAGTTATGGACATTTTCTCGTTTAGATCTTCTATAAGCTTCTTCTGTTTACTTAGTTCTTCCTCCTCCTTCTCAAAAGCAGCCTTAAGATGCTGATTAGCACTTTCAAGGAGTTTCGCATCCATTTCTAGTCTTGAGATAGATTCAGATTTTGCTTGGAGTGCCTGTTGAAGCCTTTCATTGTCTGAATCTCTTGCCTTCAACTTCTGAGTGAGATTAACTTGTTCATTTTCTGCCTCTTCCTGAGATATAGATACATTTTCCAATTTCTCACTTAGATTTTTAATCTTTTCCTCAGCCTTCACAGCCTCAGCAATAAGTTGGTTACATTCGTCTTTCACACATTTCAATTCTTTTTCATATGTCTTCTCTTTATCTTCTAGCATGACCTTTAACTTTTCAATGGAAGCATTTGTTTGAGAGAGATGACTTTCTGAATCCTGCAGTTTTAGAGAAGTTACTGTTACTTGGTCCTTCAATGAAAAAATCTGAGATTCACACTCCAAAAGATGGCTTTGATGGTTCACAGTCAACTTCTGAATTTCCCCACAAAGATTTTTGATATTCTGGTCATCCTTTTGAACTTGCTTCATAAGTTCTTCAACTTCCTTGGTCTTCAGGTTTATTTCCTCTTTAACTTTATCCAGCTCAGACTCTGTGAATTTAAGCTGTTCTGTGAGCTGTGTGATCTTGGTATTCAAGGCCTGCTGGTCAGAAGACTGGGAGTCTCTCATAACCTGAGCTTCCCGCTCAGTTTTTGTCAAGGCAGTTTCCATGCGCACAAGATCCTCTTCTTTGACTTTGATATCCCGTTTAAGCTCAAAAATCTGTTCAGAATACTCAGTCATGCTATTAGAGAGGACACAGATCTCCTTGTCTTTGTCCGCCAAGATATCCTTAAGACTGTCTATCTCTCGTTCACAGCTTTGAAGGTCATGAATTAATTGCGCCCTTTCTTCTAAATTGGTGGCGTTCAATTTGTCCAGTTCATCATTTGTTTGCTCCAGATCATTTTGTAGTGAAACAATAGTGGTTTCCTGTTTCTGTGCCTAAGATTTTAGAACAGAGGGTGAAAGTGGGCCGTAAGTGAAAGATCCAGTGAACTGTCCCCCCCAAATCAAAAGGGGCACAAAATACTTTGTGATACTCTCAAATGCATTACATATTTAAATTTTTTTCCAAAGAAATGTTTACCTTATCTTTCAGCGTACTTGTCTTCTGAGTAAGATCTGCAACTGACTTTTTCAAGTCAGAACATTGCTTTTCATAGCTACTGCATTTCTTTGAAACTTCAGAAAGCTGAAAGAGAATAAATCTACTGTGAATTGCAGCATTTCATAATTCCACATACAAAAACCTCAAATCTTCATTTCTTACATTGTGCTCTGCTTGCAGGAGTTTCTCTGTTACTTCTTTGTACTGGTTCTCCTTCTCCTTCAAAGCACCTGTCAGATTATCGATGAACTCCAGTTTCTCTGATGCTTTGGCTAATGTGTGCTCTTTCTCCATGAGCGATGTTTCAAGGCACTCTTGTGATTCACTTAAACTTTTTTTTAAACGTAAAAGAAAATATTAGCATTAAACAGCATATTAAATCATCCAGAATAAAAATAAGTTTAGAAAGCTAATTATTCTAATGTCATTTTTTTGCCAATTGTTTTTTTGCTACTAGGTGAAACACTGAAGCAACTGTGGCAGCAAGCGTGTGGATACATAACACATTGTTTTTCAGATTGTAACTAATATATAAAAGGGTATATCTGATATGCAGAGGGTATAACCATAACTGTAGTGACTAAAACACAGGAGCATTTTTAGTAAGCATAATCGATTGAAATTGTAACGAATGAACACTTGCTGTGCGAGCTTACCCTTTTAGCTGTTCGTTAAGGCTTGCGACCAGCAACTGGTGGTTTTCAGTTTCCCGGCTTTGCTGGCTACGTAGGCCAGCCAGCTGTGCCTGCAGCCGCTCAGTCTCTGTCTGGATAGAGAACCAGCGGGTTACTCTCAACTGGCATGACAGCTGGATGGCCACCAAACATAACTTCACCACAGCCACGCGCATATGAACCAAGTGCTCTTGAATACACACCATGCAGCATAAAAGGAACTTTAGCTCTTTTAAGTCCCATGAATTTTAAATAATGAAACTTCTGCATGAAAAGATTTTTAAAACTTGTACTATTACTCGCTCCTTTTATGCTGGCAAAGGAATAAGTGCTTCTGTAACACACAGTGGTGAAGCGGTAGCACAAATAAATATTCACCCCTTTATTACAAAAGCAGTGGCAAGGAAATTCACCCATATGCATGTAAACACAAAATAGTTTGAGGCAAACATTGCAGAGTGAGCAATCACCTCTGAATGGTGCTCTCTAGCACACACAGACACAGACACACCTGAGAAACCCAAAATGGCTGCCCTTCTTCATCTACATCAAACGTCACCTGTGTTAGAGGGTTTTTTTTTTTTTTACAAAATCACAGATTCCAATTTCTCATTCCTCAGGCAAGATATGCATTAGTTAAAACCGAAAGACTGGTAAAATAAATTACATGCTCAGCAATTTGTGCGGAGAATTAATGCTAAGCATTCATAATCACTTGCTGGCAGCAAAAGGTCAGAAAATTGAATGGCTGAGAGCACGTATGCAAAGCGGAGTACCTGTAGAGCCTCAATGCGAGCCTGCATCTGTAGCCGGTCCTCCAGGTCCTGACAGCGCTCCTCCAAGCCAACAATCTGCTCCTGTAGCTGATTCCTCTCCAGTTCCAGCTCATCCACCACTGACCGCAGGCCTGACGCAGGAACAGATAAAAGTCTTTACATTATGCGTCTCAAAAATAAGCCATTTTACGTGTGTTTATCTAATATTATGACAATATTTAAATGAATTTGTTAAATTGTGATCATGTGAAAGCCAGAAACCACAAAATGTGTGAACGCATACATACTCCATGTTGTCATTAACCAGTTACCATACATCATTGAATACGCCGACTGTGTTAAACGGATAATAACTGGGATGGCACTGTGGCTCAGTGGTCTGCATTGCCATCTCACACCTACATGGTTAGGTGTTGGAGTCCCGACATTGCTTTTGCTTGTTTTTCCTGTGTTGCACAGGCTTCTTTCCAGGAGCTCCAGTTTCCTCCAGCATTTAAAACATACAGTCTCAAGCTAAATAACATCTCTTAACTGCCCATACTGTATGTGAGTACATGTTTTTATATTACCCTATCCCTGTAAAGCACAAGATTTACTGATCATTAAACATGTACTAGATATTCCTAAAAAGGAATAATCATTAAAATTGCAAAACTAGCTAAAGTGATTTCCTATGACAGAGTAAAAATGTTTTAGCGAAACTAAGTCCCTGCTCTATAATGTCCGTACAGTATGAAGATATGAAAAAGCCTGACCTCAATATATCTTACTAACAATGAAAGAATCGCAAGTGCATAACATGCGGTGGGTATCAATGATATTACCCTACATTTATTGTTATTATTCGGGAGAGTCCAGTACACTTAACTTTTATTTGGAGGTTTGTAACCTATGGACGTTTTTTATTTTAAGATGAATAATAAAAAGAGAAAAAGGTCAAATGTCGTATTATCTGGTGAATTTAAACATGCTGGAAAATTATATAACTAACTGTGATTTGTTATTTAAATCAGTTGCACCTGCTTGGTAAAGTAAAATATGTCACATAAAGTTGGGTGTACGGCAACTCATTTGTACCTCTTTCCAGTCACAGAGCACTTTATTTGGAGACTAGTTTAAGTGAGAGAAAATCCTGTAATTTAGCACTGCTTAGGAGGAAATTTAACAATTTCTTTATGAAAATAAAAATTTGCATTGAAGAAAAGCCAGTTTTTGTTTGTATATGCTATCAGTTATAGTTCTTAGGAAGAAAATGGGAATGTGTAAAAATTGGTCATACTTGCAAAAAACTCAAATTGGAATCAGCAAAAAAAAAAAAAGTGCATTTGGTGCATCTATATAATTTCTGTGCATAATGCATTAATTCAAACTGGTCAGAGTTACTGAGTTAGACCAGAACTCTTTTTTTTTTATATACATATTTGGCTACCAAAAAATCTATTCCTGACCACTGTGAACATCTCAAAGAATTAAACCATCAACAAGAAGCATTGCATGTCTGATGGATGCCACTGTTGCAAAAGGCAGAAAGTCAGTCAAGGGCCCCATTCTTTTGTTTCCGGAAGCATAAAAACCCCCTTTTAAAAAAAAGAATAAAATTAGATGGATGGACTTCAATGCATTCAACACGGAGTGTGACACACAAAACCAAAACTAGGCAGTTCATTCAGCACGCACATGCTTAAAAAGAATATTTAGAACCATATAAAGCAAACACAAATGGGGCAAACAAAATGTCAACAACACACTGTGCTGACAAAGGTTAGGAAAAAAAGCCCACGTAAAAAAAGGGTGTTAGAGGACTTTAACCACAAATGGCAATCAAAATACAGGTGGGGCAAACACTGTGCATGCCACAATAAACTGGCTAGTTGGTTTCACACCTGCATCAGACGTTCTGTACTCTGGCCACCAACCTCCCATATTCTCTCCCTCTGTGGAGGCCGTACTCTCCAAATCATTTTTTGGGTCTGGATAAGTCTGCTTCTCAAACTCAAAGTCCTCCTAAAGAAAGATAGATTTGCTAGATTTAACGACAATTTCTCATGCCAATGAAAACAAAACTCCTTTATCCACCAAGCAAGACATACTTCACTTTAGGGTATGCAGCCCTTTTGTTTGTGCCAATGTGTCATTCGTGTTAATAACAGCAGCGAATTGAAAACCCTCAACCAAAAAGCCGTAAATGTTCCTAATAGAGTGGCTGCCCTGTCCTGAAAGTTCATACACAATATTTTATAAAATGCTAGATAAATAGATGTAGCTTATTGGTGATTTCATTTTTGTTAAACTTTCCGGATCGCTTTTAAAAACGGTATGAAGTAATTTTATGCAAATTAACCCAGGTAAAACACTTACTGTGTTGGCCCAAATATGAGACATTTTTCCCCCTCAAAATACACCTGGAAAATTAGTATCATCTAATATTCGGGGTCTGAGGTTGCTGGTTAACTTATTACATGCTCTTGTCAAATAAAGGTAAAAATTTGGCATTCCAGACACTTCTTTTCTAAAAAGTTAGGGGAGGGTGTCATTTTATACTCAGGTCAATATGGTAATAAAAATATGCTTTATTTTAAGAATTGCAAAATGCATTGTTTTCAGCTGAAGTATCTTGCCATTTTGCTTGCATTTCCCTTGACAAATATAAAATTAATATGACAAAACATTACCTGTGTCAGTTTTTTTTTTTTTTTTTTTTTTAAATAAGACTGCCCATACCCAACTGTATTAGCGATTAAAGTGATTGGTTCTTTTGGTATGTATGTTAGAGAGAGGCTTTTATTTAATTACTGGTGTGGGATTAACGTTAATTTCACATTATTGAAACCAATAAATCAATGAGCACAAAAACATAATGTGACCGTATTATGGGGTTTATGGTTTTTTTGGGATGACTGCAGCGCTGCACTGTGAGGATACTGTGTATTTTTTTAATGGGTGAATGTTATGCTAATCCATTGACCCATTAGTGAAAATAAAGGGTGCGATACACCAAAGTACATCCCTATTGTTAGAGAAGGTTGAAAAAATGCTAGCTGTTCTAGTGGTAACAATGTATAACTAATATAAAAACACAAAATCATACAGAAATGTAGAACACGTTGAAAATTGTTAATTCCATGAACAATAGGCCAATAAATATAAATATACAGCTTAGTATAAAGTATAAATGTGACATGCATAGCCCATGATGACAAAATTTCCTTACAGGCACTGATATATCAACAATGACGTCCATCTAATTTGAGTAATTAACGACGTTTTGAAAAACGGTAGAGACATTTATCATCAATGCATACATTTCTGTTGTAAAATATCACAGAATATCATGGAATGAAAACTGCACATCGTGCAATTCTGCACCCTGAGATCATACTCAAACCTGCACATCCTCCTCAGGTTTCCCCATTAGTGACCCTTCACTTCTGATGGTGACCAGCACACACCTCAGCACGGGAGGGATGGGGGACGTCTTGCACTCAAACCCGGCCAGGGACCCTCTCACAGTACCTGTAGGCTGTGGCTGGTAGCCACAGCCAGCTTCTTGCCCTTCTGCTGCCGAAGCCCTCGAGCCTGCACCAGCTCCTCCTCCAACTCCTGCTGCCGACTGACCAGCACTGGATCGGAGCAGCCAGGAAAGAACCAGTCATCCTCAATCAGTTTTGTGCCACAAGGGAGGTATTCGTTAAGCTCAGACATAAAAAGGATACGTGCTAGTGGACATGGATACAAAGAGAGACACTCAGAGACTCACAAGCATGGATAGAGCAGAATACCAAACAGCAGAAGAACTACGGTGCAGGACAAGACAGCAAGTGTCGGATGTGGCAAGCATGCAAACTATGCAGCCTTCAAAGCATTTGGGATATAAATCAATGGCTCTGAGAAACAGAAAATGCATATTACTCATTAACAAGGATCCTTATCTCAGTGTTAGAATGACAGATGAGCTGTCAGCTGAAATTACCAGCCAAACCAGGCTATACCAAAGATATTAAAACAAAAGTATGACTGTTCTTTTACATCCAAGAAAAAACTCAAAAGACCAATTAAGTGTTTATAAACCCACAAAGATTTAGAGTCCCACATAAGTAGCTCTTCACCACCCCACACTGCACCACATCTCCACCTACTTCCCCATTTATAATGCTGATTTGTACGAGATGCATGTATGACAGGATTTGACGGGCAGAAAATAGATTTGGCACCACAAGAGAGCTCAACGAGTCAATCTCATAGAAATCTCAGAAAAATTAACTGTAAATGTACAGCTGTAGAGACATAATATATAATACCCTACTGCTGGCATAAATTAACCACTACCTGCTATACTTTACATTGCATTACAACTACATTTTAAAGCAAAACCACTTTTGAAATTTGTTTAGGGTTCCATTTTCACACGATTGGAATATCTGCTTATTGGTCATTGAACAAGCCATGAAATCACATTTGTGTTTAGTTGGTGTAATTGTAAAAAAAATTCCCATCTGTTTTGTGAAATCAGACATTTGTAGGCCTAAATTTATGTATTGCTATAGCGTGATAAGAGAATATGAATTAGAAATCGAATACCAAGCTTTCAGGGGCATATACATTTTTAAAGATTAGGCACAAATTTTAAACCAATTGCTCAGATTGTTTGAAAACAGGTTAAGAATGATTACTACATGAGGAGGTGGTACCATGCGTTCACACTGCGAGTGGCGAGAGTGTCAGAGTCACCGCAAGTCGTTCATTCACTATGGGAGGGCGCATTGCGATTTGGGCGGCGAGAGTGTCAAACTTAAGTTGAAGCCTGGTCAACTTTGTGGTAATGAGCTATAACACAGTTATTCAGTAACCAAGCTGCTCCACTAAAGAGAGTTCCACAGAAAAACTTTTGTTCCAACCAAACAGTTCCCAAGCACTGTTAAAGTATAAACCATGAGACAGAATGCGCCTCAAACATAGCATTTTTACCCTATAGGCATGGTAAAAATATCCATGCTTAGGCGGCATAAAACTACGTTTAACAAAACCCCATTTAGACATGCATTTTTATACTGAGTGAAAAGGTCTTCTGGTACTGAGATATGTCTCGGCTAATACTTTTCCATTCAACGACAAAGGTTTCAGTCTGAGGGCATTATATTGGTTGGCCTGTTATATTATTTGGGCTTTTAACCCCAACGCTCTTGCCGCCCATGGTATGAACGTATGGTTACACTTACAATTAAAGAGATGATAGGGAGGAATTATAAAGACGGTTACAAAGAGGTGAGGCCTTTTAGCAGCACCCTGCCACCAAGAAGCAGAGCCCCAAAGATTCAACCTGTAATTAAACCCTTTAGATGTTGGCCATTAAGGCAGTTCTCATACCTACAGCTTACAGGACTGAGCATTTGTTAGGTTCATAGGCATCTCATCAGCCAACAAACTAAAAGCAGGTTAGTCAAAATGAGCTCATAAATCAGGGCTGGCTAATCTTATCCACAAAGGGCCGGTGTGTATGCAGCTTTTTGGGATAACCATTAGGTCAGCTGTTCAAACCCAGGTGCGCGGACTCTTCAGCCAATCAGTCCTCTAATTAGTAATCTAATTAGGAAGTTGCAACGAAAACCCACATACACAGCGGCCCTTTGTGGACAAAAAACTGCCCACCCTGTCATAAATGATGAAAAGAAAAAAGGAACCTTCAGTCACAAGTGAAGCATTTAAAAAAAATGCTTAAAAATGTTTTTGCCTTGGGCTGATAGCAGCATTCAAATTAGTCACCTGAGACAAATTATTTAAAAGCAAATGATCATCATAAGAAACAAGCAAATAAAAGCTAGTTAAAGGAAATGTTATTTGGTAAGTCCAGAAAAACAGGAAACAGAAACATATATGGTTGACATTAAACTGTACCACCCAATACTGTACTGCCCACAATTTACCCAATGAGAGCAAGAGATACTGGGAAACAGCAACCAGTACAGTACAGACTGGCACTAGGGCCTGCATGCACAAAACTGATGGGAAACTGTTCTCTGTGGCTGCCCAATCACAGTGAGGAGGAGTGGAGGGGGCTAGGGCACAAAGCGAGGGCTCATCGGGAGGTATGTGGAGGAGAGGAGAAAATAAACAGGAAAACAACATGCCCAAAACAGAGAGCAACAATAAGCAAAAAACACACAATTCTAAAAAAATTAAAAATGCATATAAAACATTTTTCAACATTATCCGGGAGGCTGCGAAAAAAACACTAGTTAATAACAATGTCAACTATACACTAAAACAGGTCAAGACATGATAAATATAGCTAAAAAACAGCTTTAAAAGAATACAATTAAATGCTTTGCACAAAATTATTATGAAAAAATTCCATCCAAACTGGACAAGACTGGGCATGCAGGAGGGTGTACAGCAGATGCATCAGCCGACCCTGAGGAATTCTGGGCTTGCAGGGGGAGCGGCTGGCCACCGCTACTGGAGGCTGCATGAGCTGCCTTTTACCTTCACGCTCCTCCTCGATGTGGCTCATTCGCATCACCAGGGCAGCCTTCTCTCCACGGGCTTGCTCACGGCCCGCCTCTGCCTCCAACACCATATCCTGCCACTCTAACACCTGGCTCTGCAGCTCATCCACACTGCCTGAATCGCTCGTCTGTGAGAGACAAACATGGCCAATGTCCCACCTATACTACTGATCACAGGATCCCAATGCATCTTAACAAAAGAACCCAAATTCATTTTATCAGTTCTTCGTAACAATGGGACGGTTCTGCCCTCTTGGCTTTACAAAGTCCAAGCTTCCTTGAAATAGACAGCAATGCACTCCATAAAATACATGTAAGTGACAGAAGCAAGATTGAGAAAAACTATAACCACAAAGCAAGAACGTCTGCACGTCAGAGTAGGATTGGGTCGATACAATGATATCGGTATTCAATGATAACAGACAAGTAACCCGGTGATATTTGACAGTGGCTAACCAATGATTATCGCCTTCAGACACAAGATAAAGATTTATGAATTGCTTACAGTTCAGCTTTGTAGCCTACATTTCCAAAGCAGCAAAAAAGAAACACACATTGCTTTCATTTAACTCCTCATATGATATGCGAAGGTATCACTATGTGTAAACCGATTATAATGGTGGCACACAGATAGGCCTCATCATAAGTTTCTAACCTATGACTTTAGATGGATTCAGACAGTCGGCAACATGCTTTAAAATCAAGATTAAATGTGGCCGGCCAATCAGGCTAAAAAATAATAATCAGCTAATATATCGCTAATCCGAATCTCCCCCCCCCATTAACTATGTAATAGATTCAAATCTGAGAAACTCCCATTCGTAATTTTGTGTTTTCCTTTATCACAGCAAAAAATGACAGAACACCAGCTATTTAGTGGATTATCCATATATAATTTTTCATACTTTCACAGTTCACTTTCAAGTGCTCTGCTTGGTTCTGAATGCGGTAGTTGGATGACTCAATATTATCATTCATCCCGTTACTTTTAAATAGAAATATCACATTTTTTAGATATTGCCCAGTCCTACATAGTCATATGGTTAAAGGGGAAGCAAAGTAGTATTCCAACCTGAGAGGCAGCTCGTTTAGTGACTTGCTCCAAGTCAGCTTGCATCTTCCTCTGCTGTTCTTCATATGCCACAAGCTTGGCTATTAATTGATCTGAAAATGATTAAATTATGTTGCAAATGTGAGATTTCTGTTTTTTATCGCAATGTATTTTTTTTAGCAGACCCATTTATCCAAAGGGATGTACAAGTGATGATTAGGGAAAAAGGTTAGTCAGTGCCTGAAGTAATTGGGGTTAAGGAACAGCAACAGGTTCGAACAGGTGACCTTCTAATCACAGGCACAGCGTCATAATCCACAGTCACCCTTAGGTACATTATGTATCTACATTCATTTCAGGCGCAGGATTACCGTTTTTAGTTTTTAGTTCATCATACTGGTCTAGTTTGCACAGAAGCTCTTGCCGTTCTTCTTCAAGATCAGTGATGCGGTTCTGTAATGTATTCATATCAGGACCAGGGCATCCAGACTTAGCGGAGACAGAAATAAAAATATAAAACAGATTTCAGAGCCCAAGAAGATGACTGACAGTGTCATGCACCATTCATGGAGGAACAATGTACAAACTGGTTTGGCTACTAATATTAAAACTGAGTAATAAAAATGTGGAATAAACCCAGTGTTCTATAAATGAAAAATCATTTTATTTTCACTTACCTGTGCTTTCCTTAAGTCATCCTCAAGCTGCCTGATGCGCGACTTGGACCACGCTTTCATCTTCAGAAATTTGGCTTCAGATTTGCTTGCTTCCTCAGCTTTTACCTTCAATTGAGCTGGGCAGAAAGTCACAAGCTCAGTGGAAACACCACAGCATGAAGAAGAAGAAACACCAAGCTGACAACAGACTGTAAACCCAACCCTGCTCCCAGTAAACCATGCTCCCAACATTAATAATACATCAGGTAACATGGTGCGTTTCTGAAGATTAACAAAACTGTTCCATTATTGTGATAAAAAGAGAATCCAGAAGCGGCAGCAGTAAGTTAAGTCACCTTCCATCTCCGAGAGCTTCTTTGCCACTTCGATGTCCACCAGGGAGTCTAGGTTGGTGTCCCTGGGTCGCTCCTCTGCCGGCTGGGCAGCTGGGGTACTCTGTAGTTCTTCCAGCTGTCGGTGGAGTGACTCCTTCTCCAGGACCTCCTGTTCATGTTTCTCTGCTACCTGCTGCAGCTCCTCCTCATGTTTCTGCATGAGGTCCCGCAGTTGGGCTCGCATTACATGCCTTTCAGCATCCAGCTTTGACTGCATGCTGTCCTTCTCTACATGCAGCCGCTGCATCTTTTCTGCCAGGTCCTGTGAAGGGTGTTAATAACGTTAATAATAATAGATACTTTATTGATCTCCATGGGGAAATAGTTTTTATGCCTCTCCCAACTTGCTCCGTGTAAGTGAGAGCAAGCTGGCCGTGAAGAGCAGCCACCTGTTGCGGTGCCGAGGGAGATGGGGTTTAAACTCAGTTTACAACAGATACAAACAAATAATTGATAAATAAAAGAATTAATGTAAGATTCTTAATATTGCGTCAGTAATAAATGTTTGCTTCCATTTGGTTACTTCAGATGTATAGAAGAAGCTGCGTCTGATGGTGATGTGCTCATAAATATACGCATACCATACCAACTTTATTTATAAAGGCTACAACCACACAGGCGCAAAGGGCTGTACAGAGAATAATGAAACTAAAATTAGGTAAATAAAGTTCATAGCCAAACATTCTCCATGCTTAGAGCGCTGATGTTTCAAGTGCTTAAAAAGATGGGTTGTGTTGTCACCTTTTGTACAAACAGTATTTTTGCAAAGTTAGGAAATTACAGTAGATTGGTCTATGTTGGATTTTGCAAATAGAAACCATTCCAACACATCAGATTGGAACCAATTCTTTCTTAGCTATGCCACACACACTGTTTATTTGACCGTGTAGCCCAGTGTTTCCCATTCCAGTCTTTGAGGACCCACAGACAGTCTGCATTTTGGAAGGAAGCAAAAAAGTGAACTGTCTGGTAGGAAACTCTGAGGGAGCAAAAACAAAGGCTGACTGAGGGTCCCCAAGGACCAGACTGGGAAACACTGGTGTAGCAGGCCCATCTATGGACAGTGTGCTGTTTACCATGTGACAAGTATAATATATTTAGCAGCTTTTTAGTTCAAGATCTACCCACTAAACAAATTGTCTGAGACATAATTGACGAAAAAGTGAGATATAAAGGCAGTGCTGTTATGCAGGTTGAAATTGCTTTGTTTCACATCGACCTGTTTTTGTTGTAGTACTCTTGCACCTCTGAACATGCTGGCATTGCATGAAAGGCCCTTGCAAGTTTGTATTAAGTAGTGCACTTGTAACCAAGTATTCATTGGAAGCTCAGCTTAGTTGAACGGTCGATGACTCCTTGACAGCACGTTTGTAATGTGCCGTTTTCCTTACTTGTATATCAATTTGGACAAAAGCTTCTGCTAAATACAAGTGTAAGTGGACATTTAATGCCGCATTGAGATTCTTGTAATAACTCTAAAACCCTTATCATGGATACAATTACAAACGGTCACAATAAATTACAGTCCTATCACCCAACACTATTTGAACCTGTAACAAGTAAAACTGCTCACCTTTATCTGCTGGTCTTTAGCATCGACCTCCCCCTGCAGAACATTTATCACCTGAGTTTTTCCCAGCAACACCTCCTCCTTTTCATGGAGCTTCTGTTTCAGGGCCTTCAGGAGCTGAAACAAAATCAACCACATTCTCTCTGCAACTTGTATGACCCCCCCCCCATAAGAACAAGCAACTAGATATGTTGACTGGTTTACGAGGAAAAAGGCAACTTACCTGTTCCAGATCTGCACTAGCATCAGACTTTGCAGCCAATCTGAAGAGCTCCTGTTCATGCATCTGGTTTATTTCTGTTAATTTGTTGTCTTTCTGATGAATAATATCTTTAAATGTTTGGATCTGAAGAATGAAACAATAAGCAGGATAAGGCTACTGCTGTACTTGATAAATAAGAGAAAAAAAAATACTGTACACACACAGACACACATGCGTGATAAATGCCACTTACATTCTCTTTGTACATGTTCTCTCTCTTTTCAAATTGGGCCTTCTCATTCACCAGTAACTCTTTAAGGCTCTCTGTCTGTTCCTGCAGAAGGCTGTATCTCTCCTCACTCTCTCCAACCTTCTTGGTCAGGTGCTGCACTAACAGCTGGAGTTCCTGCATAGAAGCAGGCTCCCCTGCTGACTGAAATTAAAACGTTTACAGTATAAAGTTCAGTTACATTCCAGAAGGATGTTTATTATGGCAGAAGTATCAAAACCTGAGAAAAAAAAAAAAACAGAAAATGACAATTTTAATTAATACAACATATACACACATTTAAACATTCTGCTTGGG
>JABFEA020000010.1:23398752-23420786 GCA_019775915.2 Cyphomyrus plagiostoma | reverse complement strand
CCCCCCCCCCCCCCCCCCCCCACCCCCCCCCCCCCCCCCCCCCCCCCCCCCCCCCCCCCCCCCCCCCCCCCCCCGCGCGCAATAATAAAAAAAAAAGATTGCATCAAATAAATAAATAAATGGACAGACATATAAATAAATGAATGAATGAATAAATAAATAAATAAATAGAATCATAGTTTGACACGAATTTGATTATTACAAGTGGACCTTACATACACCTCCCCCAATAAAGTAACACAATTCAATTTCCCCACAATCAATTCCAGCGACATTCCTGTGATACATTTCACTTCTGATAAAATTTGCCAACTGGGGAGGCTGGGAACAAAAAAACATTCTAAACTTTATTATAGAATATTTTGAAAATCATCTTGCACCCCACAGTTTAAGAATCATTGACCTGTATGATCATCCATGGAATACATTTAGATGGCAGATGGCTGTGTTTAGATGGTGGTTACATGCTGCATTTTCACCCTTTGCTGCCCTCTATCACTGCAGTTTTAGTTTTGGAGTGATTTGGGGTCTATCCTGAGGAAGATTTCGCATGTAGATTTTCATCTATATAATGCTTATATGAAGTAGTAATATGACCAATCGAAGGAAAATAGAGTAAATAGAGTAACAATAACAAAGTTATCCTCTTAAGAAGGTTAAGCCTCATATCTAGGGTGCAGTGTGTGGCTCACTAGACTGAGCCTCTGTGCCGGTGATCAGAAGGTTGCTGCTTCAAGCCTGGTCTCTGCAGAATAGTCACATCTGTGGACCCTTGAGCAAGGTGCTTAACCCCCAGCTCCATGGGCACCACTATGGGTGGCTGCCCTTTGCTGCCAAGCTTTCTCTCACCTACATGTGTGTCATGGGCAGTAAGTCGTGGTAGGCTAAAAGAGAATTTTCCCACAGAAGTCAATAATGTGTCATCACTTCATTTTTCATGTTAGCTCATCTTTGTCTTTGCTTTGTCCAGGTGGTCACCCATACAATGTGCTTGCAAATGCTCAGACCAAGATTTTTTCGCTTATCAAGCTGAGAAGATCAAGTGTCTGTGCCCTTCTCTTTGCTATCACAATGCGGCACTGCTTAGGTTTTAATGCAATTTGTCTCAGAATTTGATCAGGTCAAAATCCTCACCCTTACAACATGTATACAAAGGTTGAAAAAGATCTATCAAATGCTTTTTGAGTTATCACACTAACAGGATAAAGTGTCTGAAACTACCTTTCTTAATTGTGCAATTATGTTACAAAAGAATTTCAGCATGTAGTATTATGTAGGAGAGAATTCCACCTGAATTAAGAAATGACAAGTATAATATAAGTAATTAAGTTTTCATACACAATTTGCCTTGTAAGTGATGTTTTTACATTTCTAAATGCCAAAAGAGTTTTTGATCAATTAAACAATAAACCAACATGCATCAATAATGGAGCTTTAAATTCTTGAACACATGGAACAAAACAGGCAATAATAAGATAAGTATAGATAAGGTATTTATCAGTTTAGCTTAGATTTTTTCACTAAATGGTGACCTAGTGGTAAACATATTATTTCTTCTCAGATACCGCTGGCAAGGCTACCATGAAAGCAAATTTTGTGCCTTGTTTTTACCCTCTGTCTCACAAACATTTTTTCATGTCACCAAAGGCAATTTATCAAAATAAATGCTTCAGTTTGTTTTTCTGTCAACTCAAAGCATATTCTGGTTCATGCTGCCAGAAGGGAGAAAAAAACTGTTGAAATTGATTTTTAGACTTACATTTACAAGAACAACTAAGAACAAGTATGTTACTCAAAAACTTTTGAAGCTACCAACAGAAATTATACTGTAGGAGGAACTTGACTATTCGTCTGCAGGAATTCAAGGTGTCAGTTTTATATTTTAAAATAATTATATTTTTATATTTACCAGCTTTCAGAATGCTGGTCACACTTCTGCTAGGCTAGCCAGGTATCCCTATTTAACTAGTATGCACCAACACTGTCAGATACTGACCAGGTAGACAACTTCTAAATTCTGAAATCAGTTTTTTTGTGATTGATGATTTTACCAAGGAAAATATCCTTCATTAAATCAGGATGATGGCTATATTTTTGCACAGGTAATTTTTTGACACATTAAACTGGTGGGGATCTATTATGTCTGACATTACTATAACAAACTAGTGTTAGCTTTCAACGTATTTAAATCAGCAGACACACCACTGAAATTACATTACAGGAACAATATACAGGTGATTTAGAGACATCAGATACCCTAACTGTCTCTGAACTGTAGGTTCAGAATACACAGGTCAAGAATACAAACCCCATACACACAACAGGCAGCAGTGGGATTTGAACCCCAAACATATCAGGCAATAGTGTCACACAACTAACCTCCCCAAACTATTTCCTCCTTCAAAAACCTGTTTTGAAAAATTCCATTAATGCAGAGAAACACCCTGCAGTTGAAGAAAGTGACGAGAGTGAACTGCCAGTTGTTATCTAACAGCCCCCCTTTTTATTTTCCTGGTGGCTTCACTGCCAGGTGGATATGTTTAGTGATGTCACGCCTGTCTGACTCATTCCATTTTGCCAATGAAGCCCATGGAAATTGGGTTACTTTTACATTCAAGCAGGACAGTTTTTATTTAACTTTTGGTTAATTCAGACAGAAGACAACCTAAAACACCCAAAATGTGCTCTCTGGGTGTAAAATAAAATAGAACAACACTATTTCCAAAGCATAGCCAAAAAAAGTCAAAGTCCAAACACAACCAGTAATTTGCAAGGCAGACACAGAGAAAACCAAAGCAAATGGTAACTAAAAGCTTTAGTCAGAAACACAAGCAGAAGATAAAAAACCAGTGGATACAACACGGCTATAAATTACCCAAATCCAAAAGCACAAGATTAAAGCAAGATAGATCAAGCGTAGGAGAGCAGGTAATCCAGGAACTAACACTCAGGTTCGAAGAGCAATATCTCACAAAGAAAGTCCATATATACAGAACCAGTCAAATGTGTTCATTAATCACAGGTTTACTAATATTCAGGTGAGATTGGGCATGACAGAATTGAGGCTTGCCAGGCTGCAGGTGTTATGCACACAAAATATCTCACATATATCTCACCATGCTCACTACATGTAGACCTTGCTGGAGACCGTGCACACACTGCGTTTCACCTTCGTTTCACCTGAGTTACACAAAACAAAATTACTATAATGATCATGTCTATCAGTGTATTATACATTCTTTTGAATTCATTTTCCTATGCCATGTCTGTACACTATGCACACTATGTGTACTACTGGTTAGAACTTTTTTCCTTTAAGACTGTCAGTTGGTACAACACGTGGAAAATGCATGGATTCTCTTACAAGAGACTACTTTCAAATTACCACACCTCTACACAGTTCTCATTTGTAGAACCTCAGAGAGTAAAATGGCAGCATGTTAAATATATAAAAATTACAAAGGATTATCTAAGCCTGACTTTGATGTAGTTTCATACTGGAATTCCAAAACTTTTTAGCCCATGACCCTGAAATGTGCCAGAGACAATAACTGCCATTTTGCTGACTGGAGGGGGGCTTCCCTAGATTAGAATACATTTACTGCAATGAATGGTTGCAGTTACAGTTAAAGTGGATTTTTTTCTTAAACATAATCTGGAAATTATCTTTCATCCTCCACACTAGGAATACCTGGCTCTTTTTCAAAGTTTTCATTATTGTACATTAGTCTTTATGGGAGAATTGATCTAGGATGAGTTCTGTGCTTACACTGGATGAGTACTGCGCTTACATTGACTGATTATTACAGCACTTCCAATTAAGATTTGACCTTAGATTACAATGACTTTTTAATTGTTTGTTTGATTTCTTTACACGCACCTGTACCTACAGTATTACATTGTACCTGAATTTGTGTGCTGTTAGAATTTAAGGCTTTCTATGAAGTCAAAGAGAACAGCACAGTATTTCATGGGTTGGCAATTTGAACAGACTTTAATGATTATTAAAGTGGGGGGAAGCAACCCTATCCAGAGTCTGATGGTCTGCAAGCAGCCACAGTCTGATCAAGACTAAAGTAAGTCTGTTTAGTGCTTGAATGAATGACTGTATAATGATCACAATTACAACTTTAATTTGCATTGTGCCTTTCATCAATGCTTCTACAGTAACTCACTTGATAATCTAGTAGGAAAACGGAGATGAAAAGCCTCTGCAGTCTGCTGAATATTTGAAAACATGTAACTGAACATTATGTATGACTATACAATAAGATCAGCTTCAAGATCATTTTCATCAGGATACGTTTTCTGCCCATCCTTATTTGTGGTCTGAATGTAGTGCCAATCAATTCCCTTTGTTGCATCTCTTAATATAATGCATACATTAATATTACACAAATGTTAAAATAAAGTTTTGAAATGTGACAAATATGCGCTGTACTTGTACTGTATTTTTTTGGAAAAAAGAACTTCTGTGGAAATGCGGTGCCATTATTCAGTGTTTTACGGACACAGTTCAGATTTACTTGTACATTTCATATTGAATAAAGTGAACCGTTTGCAGCACTTTCACATTAGTCCTTTAGGTGAAACTAAATACAATTTCCATACAAGCTACATTCGTCTTCAGACACTGAAGCTACATAATGAGGACATCAAGCTCTCAACTTGAACAAGTTCCATCTCATTTCCATGGACCTGCATTGACTTGTATTCAATTTTTCCTTACATTACAGAATGTCATTATTAATTGACACAGCTGTGCGTGGAATGATATATTATACAAAACTTATGGTGTAGTATTGTATTCAAAAGCACCTCTAAATAAGTAATCCATCATGTAACTCATTGTTTAGCTCTTCTTTTGCATTTTATAATATATTAAAACTATTACTCATTTTTGGAATAATAGATGTGCTTACCTAGAAGGTCAGTGTGTCAAGATACAGCAGGTGTAGAGAAAATCATCAGTAACAATAAGGACACAATTGAAAGTACAAATTGCAATAATAATTAAGTGGAACGCAATTAGCCTGCTTGTATTTGCATGCTGTTTATTTTTTTTTTAAACTAATTCTGACATTGTATCTTCTAAGGAGCTCAGACTGGGCCTTGGATTGTGCAACTGAATTTATGCACACGTGGTGATCCAGGCATGAGGCAAGATGGCTGTAAGCTGTGCTATACTGTCTGATTCCTGCGCCTCCAGGAAACACCTCTGCACTCTTCTCCGAAATGGCAGGGCAGATATGCTCATGGAAATGGCTTTGATGGTAGACGCAGTACTTCTACCATCAAAGTAAAGTGAACTTCCATCCCATAAAACGTTGTATCAAGGCCAAAAGCACCCTTGCTGCTATATCACCACAGGTATTAACAGTTGGTGGTGAATCTGGACACAATTTTTAGTGGAAAGCTTTCGAAGACAGTCATTTAAAAAGTCTGATTCGCAGAGATACTGTCCTGCTTGGATGTAAATTCTTTGCCTTCAGTCTGCTCATGCCATGTCCCGTCTGTTTACAGGACTCTGTGTATTTCTCATTCTCTCATTGTGCCATTCTCACAAGTGCCAAGCTATCCTGTCTCTCCCCATCTGCAAAGTGCTATGCTTTCCTCACACAAATCTAGCATGACTTCAGCAGCTCTACTTGCCGTTTTCCCTCTTCCCCTCTCATCTTCTGCTTTCTGAAGAATCATGAAATTCAAAGTTTGCATCTGTTGTAAACTTCTTCCAATCCAAATTACTGTATACATAATATGCAATTAAATACTCGCATAATGACTGGACAGAGAGAGGACCCAAGTGTGGTCATGACCAGATTAATTCCAGACTCACAGTTCAAGGACCGGCTCAGGTTCAAAAATGTAATAGATGCAAACAAAGGCATGCAAATCCAAATCTTTATTCATATACATATACAGGGAACTTGACAAAATCCAAACAACGCAAAGAAAATTGCCTAAAACAATGTTGAACAAGTAACAGTCATGCACAGACAACAAATCATGAATTAAATGCTTACTATGACAGAAGACTCTACACCTTACAAGAAGTGAACTGAGAACAGGTGCTTTTAATCTGTGCTGATTGTGCAGATGAGTTTCAGTATGCAGGGAATGCTGGGTATGGCTGGCTGAATGCAAATAGGTGCAGGTGTGACACTATCTCCTCCCCTTCATAGATGGCTCTAGATGCCCTAGACTGCATACCAGATGGTTGGCCCTGGGGTTAGATGCAGGGAAATCAGGGTGAATACAGTGGAATTCTTCAATGAGTAAACTATTCACTAACAGCATGGGGCAGAGACCCATCATTGCTCCTCCGGGCCATAGCTTCTACAGTTTACCAAAAGTGATATTAACCTCTTTAGTGCCTGGACTCCAACAAAGTCCCCTACCAACCTCAGCTGGTGGGCAGAGGTGCTGCAGAATTCATGGCGCTATATGACACCACCATCAGGGTGACACAAGAATGAAAAATGAATCCAGTGATTTGGTGGTAAGTGAAAATGGGGGTGATAGCCTAAAACACATGTGAAGTAGAAACTGACATGTGAAACAGTGACTAGTGGCAAAATTCTGCTCAAGAGAGAATTCCAATACATCTACTTTCAGGAGCAGTACTATCTCAGGACACCACCACTGTTGTGATTCAGTCTTTCCATTAATTTGAGGTCCATAGCCATAAGAAAGTTAATGTTAACCTCGAGTTAGGCATAGAATGACCTATATACGCAAAGTGTAAAACGTGGCCCTAGGTCTAAGATGATGTCCTCTGTTACCATGAAGAACCTAAAAACCTGATTAAACACACAATCAGCCAGTTCCATCACATTCAGAGAGGGAGATTAACTGCAGTACCCCTTCTTCTCCGGGTGAGGGCCAACTATGCCAATTCTAAAAAAAATGTATCAGCAGGTTTTGGGAAAGAATATAAAGATTCAGTCTTTATTAAATGTTGGGAGTCATGCCATTTCAGTTGGTCAATAGATATCAGTTGGGGGATATCGGCATTTTAAGCTACTCGAGCTACCAAAGATAGAGCACTAGCAAGTTGCTGAGGTCTAAGGCCACGTGTGGATCAATTCAAGCACTTAAAACACTACACACTAAAAGTAAAAATACACCACATACCTCATATTATGCTAGTGAACTTGCTTTTCAAAACCTCTCTACTCATGAGTCCCCCAACTCTCCCAGGCCAACCCCAGTAAAAACAGAAAGGATAAATGAGGAATGAAAAAAACTTATAGCTATGGCTCACATTTCCTGCAATACCACATTATATACAACCTATTGCCACCAGGCTAATGGAAAACAAAACAACCAAAACCACCTAATAAAGAGCAGCACCTGCACAAAGTACTGTATGCAGCACCCCCCAGATACATATAAAGGGAGAGATCAGTAGCCAGAAATCTAGCTGTGTCAAAGAAACAAATAAACGAACATTAGATACACATAATACAAACTTAGAATTTTGCAAAAGAATCCCCCAAAGTACATACCCATCCCAAAAACAACAATAAACATGCCCGGTTGATATAAGTATGCAGTTAGAACCACATACTGTACATACTGCTCACCCAATGGTTAATGAGACAAAATGCTGCAAATAAATACAAATAAAATGCAAATTAATGTGAATAGAATCCAAACCGCAACCCGCATGACCCACAAATTAAGCACTACACTGCAGTGGTGAAAATACTATCAATACCAGCAGCTTAATCAGTGTTTAATCATGTGTTTAGCTTAATCATACTAAACAGAAACCAACTTAGTGTACAAAGCACCATGACCATATGAACATAAAAATGGAGAACACAATCAAACTTTCAACAGCACTAAACCCTGCACACGGCGAACACTACTCATTTCTAGACTCTAGGTGTCTGTGTATCTGCCTGCTCCTAGGACCCCAGCTGGCTCCTTAAATGCTTGTTAGCCAACTACAGTAATTTATGATGTCCCATCTGCAAGAGAAAGAAAGAAAAAAATATAGGAACCCTCCACTACCTTCACTGGCTACATAACCAACAACAAACACATTTTAAGAAATCGATATACAGGAACACCGATACTACTAAATCCATTTGAAAGGGAAAGATCTGTAATAAAGTCCATAACAATATACGACCATGGTCTGTGGGGAATGGGTAGAAACTCTGCAAGACACTATCCCCTCCCCTTTATAGATGGCTCAAGAAGCCCTACAATTAATACCAGGCAGATGGCTATGGGGTTAGGAGCAGGATAATCAGGGTGAATGCAGTGGAATTTGTCAATTAATAAACTATTGAACTATTCAAATATAAAGGGAAGGGAGAGATCATAATCCATTACACTGTCAGGGATACCAGAACCAACGGGTTTCTAGTTCTGTGGTTCATATTATTCAGGGGTTCCTGTGCTCAAGGATGATTGCTGACTGGAACACAAGTTTCTGAAGAACTTCTGGAGGGCCTCTTAAAGGCCATGCATAAGCTCCTATCTAATGATCGAGTGCCACAACACAGGATGGCCACAGTGGTGGCAGTGTGATAGTTCAAACTGGAAAGATGATGTGCTCTTTGTTCCTGGATATGTAACTGTGAAAGTGAACCAAGTGAGAACCAACCCCCAGCCTGCCAAGGGTCTAGTTACTGGCTCATGCTGACCGAGCCAGGGGTGCCCTAGAAGCAGGGGTCTCATGAGGAGAAAACGACTAATAGCTGTGTCTCTTACTGATGAAACAAATCCAAGCTGTAAATGAAGAACTTCCATCACATGTATTACACACTGAGTGTCCTGGGGTTGTTAATCAAAAAAAAAATGTACATAAAGAGAGATGTCTTGTAGTTTCTGGGTTTACCTTCCATCACAAAGATTACCAGTTGCCCCTAAGTTGACTAGTGCAGTAATTGACTGTGATCAGTTACTACATGAAATCACCAATGGAACTGAAAATTGCTTATGAGACACTTGAACAACACAGATCAACACAACATCACCATGTTCTCACCCTCTCTGGGCAGTCTGAAATGTCCAAAACTACCAGTCGAGAATGGAGGCTTACCCAAGATGCAGGGGTTCAAGAACATGGCTTGAGGAAAAAGATGGCGTAGGAAGAGAGAATTCTGGTATTGACTGAAGTTTGAGTTACAGAAGCCAGTGTGAAGCTATTCTATTGGCATAGTGCTGTAAGCCACTCCAGTGTGTTTCCTATTAATAGTAAAATTATAAATGGGAGGTCCAGAAAGTAAAAATCCAGATCTAGATTTTAACTAACCTATTCAAAATTAAGTAACTGTGACTCTTTAGAGGTGGACCTGAAATGTCCATCTCTGATTATAGAGTGTCCGACTTGGCTCTCAGAATGGTGAAGTATTAAGTTGAGAAATGTATAAGGAAATGCGTGCATCCACTAGAATTACCATCATACCTCTCAGGGGTAGCAATGAATATGGGGGAGCATGCAAGTTGAGAGTAGTATCAGCCATAGCAGCAGGACCCAATGGGATGGTGACACATATGAAATGGTGTCCACCCAGAAGGAACCCTTTAGCTTTGCAAGTTACCATGTTGTAGCTGGACTGATGGTTCAGTCAAGCTTCTAGTTACACTGGATCTATAATAATGCTAAGTAATTACAGTTATTAACTAATAAAGTATTAACCGCCATGTTTCACATTTGTAGCAAAATTACATTTCCTTATAAACAAAGCTTAGTAATACTAAAATTATAACATATTGTCTAGTCAGATACTGATTTTATGAGTTCGTCAAAGCCACACAATTTGATTTGATACTGAAGATCCTATATTTTCAAAATAATAGTGTTATTTAACACTATTAATAGTGATGCGCGGGTCGACCCGTCATAATCTGATAGAGTTCTCAGATCTGATGTTACATCAGATGTTAGTTTTGACAACTAGTGTGTTTTGCATACATGCGCTTGTGCATGTTTGTGTGTGTGCGAGAGAGAAGTCTTTCATGCAATTTTCCGCAACCCTTCAATAAATAACGACATAAAAATCGAACTTTCGGTTTCTTTGTTGTTATTTGGTAGACAGTTAATTTTTCATAAAACTGTGTCATCATCTTCAATGCAAATCTAGCACAAATCTATGTCACCTGGGTTACAGTGTCACAAATGACATTTAATTGGTAGGTTACATGGCAATACAGGTTCACCGGTGTTTTTTTTCCTCGGGTCGGGTTGGGTTTTGGGTCATTATCCAGGTGTATTTTTGCAGGTTGGGCGGGGCGGTTTAGATCTCCTGACGGGTCGGTTTAGGGCGGGTGTTAAAAAAATCCGACCTGCGCAACACTAGTAATTAAGTATAAATGCAAGGAATATTTTTTATAGCTAACAAAATAGCTAATATTATTTGGCACGCATCGTGCTATTATGAAAATCTAGTAATAAAATTGTGGTAACAGTATTGTAGCACTAATATTTTTGCAACATTTCTTGTGCACTGTGAGACACCAGAGCTCTTCTCTCTCTCCCCTTGTTAATTCTGGCCCAAGAACCATTTCTCCTCTTACATGCATACGGAGAAGCAAGATTGTCCTGCCATACAGGCAGCAGTGAAACAGAAATGCAGTCCATCCATTATGGCCTGTGAAATTCAACAACTGATGCATAAAATTAAAATGAATAGCCGATTCCCTCTATAATGCCTCATTTCCTTAGTCCACACTCAATATTAATTCTAATTATACTCGGACTGTCAAGATATAGATTTGGGGGGGAGGGGGGGATTCAGCCAGGAGCAGTGTCACTGGAACTGTCAAAGCAACTTTGCTGTGATGGGTGAGAGGGGGAGGACAATGTGGCTGCTTAATACACATCTGTAGTCATATTTATCAAGATGTCCTGGTTTGCATACCAACAGCCAACATCACCTGCGCACGGCTGTTTATCATCCCAAATGGGTGAGCACAGGTCATCACAGTAGATGAGCCCACACTTCCATGTGCACACAAACACACCATGGAGAGAAGCACAGGATATATTTCTGAATACTTTATATACACAGCAAATCATTTATAAAGTTAAATAAAATAATGCATCATGCTAGTATCTATAGCAGATTATTAAAGTTCATCTATTTTACAAGTTGTATGACTTACCTTACCAGATTGTGGCAGTAACCAATCTGAAATTATTTTTCTCCAACTACATTACCTTGTTTATCGTCCATCTGGCTGATATCCACTTAAACTCACTCATTACTTCCTTCCACAAGGATAAGGGGATGGATTTTTTATAGAGTGAGTTTATTAATGCAGGACCTGATCGAATTACCATGTTGCAGAACTGATTTCCATTTGATTTGGCTACAGTGTGTTTCCCTCTAGAGCAGCATCATTCCTGTGGGTCATGTTCTGTATTGGACTGGCCTACAGTCCCAGTGTGCCTGCATTGAGATTAACAAGCGATCTTACTGTGTTTCAGAATCAATCAAACCTCTTCTCAGCTCCTAGGGGAGATAATGTTCAGTGCCTTGAACAAAAATACAAATAAATAAGCAAATGAATTACTAATGGTAGCGGTATAGCCCTACAAATAAATATAAGTATTATACATATTGAATTTTGCTGTTTTCTATTTCCATGGTGACCTTTGTATTCTTGCTGAATATCATTGGGCTGTAATAAAAGCATTTCTTTGTCTTGGTAAAAGCATTAATAGGCTTGCAGAGCTGTACAAGAAAACCTTACCGATTAATATTATCTACAAAAATCTTTATATCGTGCTGAAATTTAAAACACCCACAGAATGTAATCATTGAAGAGTAAGAGCATGACTCATAAATACCCTGAAGTCAGTGAAATCACGATCAAGATATAAACAGGGCTTACGATCAGAATACATTTTTGTGTTACACTATGGGTTTTTAAAGTTTCAGTGTTAAAAAAACAGAGAACACACCTTTAGCATGTGTTAATACAGGCGCATCTGTGGCTCGCTGGCAAGCCTCTATGAGTCAGAAACTTAGGAAATCAAACATGGAAACAACCAAAACCAACCGATGGGTATATAATTTGCCAAGCATAACATTATTATTCTGGCTCAGTTTACCCCAAGATCAAGGACTGAGTGTTTATTTTAAAATCCATCCATATTAAATGTAAAAAAGGGAATATGGCAAAAAAAAATCCCCTGTATTATACTTATATCCTCCTGAGACCCTACCCATTCATTTACAGTGTATGTCCATTGTAGTGAACATTTTGTTTTTGCATCTATCTTTCCACTGATGTAAGGAAACATATTTCCCCCAAAGACAAAAAACCTAAAATTGAAGGACACTTTTTTCCATGGGTCTCAGGAGGATATGGACAAAAGTACTGGGACACCTGTCCATTTCACCTACAGGAACCTTTATGACATCTCATTCTAAATCCATAGGCACCAATATGGAGTTAGTCCCCCTTTACAGCTATAACAGCTGCCACTCTCCTGAGAGGCTTCCCACAAGAGTGGGAGTGTGTATGTGGGAATTTATTCACATTCATCCAGCATCAGGTCAGGCATTGATGTAGGACATGAAGGCCTGGCTCATCTCCGTTCTAGTTCATCTCAGAGGTGTTCAGTGTGGTTGAGGTCAGGGCTCTGTGCACCAAATTCACTGAAACATGCCTTTATGGAACTTGTTTTGTGCACTGGGAAAGTCACACAGGTAGTGTTCTCCTGGCATCTGCCAAACCCAGACTTGTCTATCAGACTGCCAGGCAGAGAAGCATGATTTGTCACTCCACAGAACACATTTCCACTGCTCCAGAATCCAGGGGCAGCGTTATTTAAACCACTCCACCTGATGCTTGGTGATGTGAGGCTTGCATACCACTGTATAGCCGTGGAAGCCCATTTCATGAAGCTCCTTGTGCAGTTTTTGTGCTGGTGTTAAGGTCAGAGGAAGTTTGGAAGTCTGGAGTTATTGAAACAACAGGGCGTTGCTGTCTTTTACACACTATGTGCCCCAGCAATAGGTGACCCTGCTCTGTTATTTTACATAGTCTGCCACTTTGTGGCTGAGTTTTTGTTGTTCCGAAATCCTTCCACTTTGCAATAATCCCATTTACAGTTGACCATGGAATATCTTGCAGGGAATTCACTGAGCTCTTTAGAACAACCCTTTCAATCACAAATGTTTGTAAACCTGACTGCATAGCTAGGTGGCAATAGGTCTGAATGAAACACCTGAATTCAATGATTTAGGAGGCGTACCCCAAAACTTTTGTCTATATATTATATAAACATTATGACAATTCATCCCACTATATATGCCATTATTAAATACATTTTCATTTTATACTGTAGTTATTCAAAATAATATTCTTATAAAATTATTGACTTTGCATGTGAACATGCATATACTTAATCAGACATTCACACAACACAAGACATACTACTAAACCTATTGTTCAAAACAGGAACACCTGTTCTAGTCTGTAATTAGAACTATAACCTTCCAGAGCCTTTCTCCTTGGCAAGCAGCGATAGCAGAATTAATGCAAATGTTTTTGGATTGTTTTGGCTTTGATCCTGGTGCAGACTTGAGCGGCGTATCTAAATGTATTGCTGTCACAGCTCCTAACAAACACTGCACTTACTAATCTCCTGCATGAGTTAGCACTTGGGACAATCACACAAAGTCGAATAATATGGGCCAGTGCTCCTCAGACAAATGTTCAGCATTAGCATTTGAATATGTATTGTGGTCTAATCTCCTTTTGCTCTGGCAAATTTTAATTTGAATATAAACCAATTTCCCTCCTGCGTTTTGAATGAGTCGCTCTGTATTTGGCAAGGGCCCCTTTTTAATATTTAATGCTTGGTATTTATATCTTGCGCAAGTTTCCAAGGTTACATTTGGGCATTAAGCTATAATACTGTAATACTTTAACAAAAAGGTATTATGCAAGAGAATTATGAAGGAAATTCTCTCACCTCAATGTCCATTTTCTTACAAAATGTGACAGAATATGTTACAACAATTTTCTCTTTTTTTCCCCTTAAAGCCATTCAAAATATTTCACACGTTCAGAACACTCTGTTCCTGTATCTTTTAATAATAGATAAGCGACGCATGAGACAAGCCCTTCTCTCCCTTAATAAATTTTTTTCCCCTTCCTGATAGTGAGTTCCATGGAATGCTGAGAGAACATTCATAACTCTCTATTGAATGATGTCAGTCTGAAGAAGAATGCTGCTCGGACACCCATATTAAGCATACAATGAAGCAAACCATATCAGAGAGATAAGAGACCCTCGTCTATTCTTCAGGAGGCCACACAGTGTACCTACAGTAAGAATCCAGCATGGATTTACTAGTTTAAATTCACGGCAAGTAGCTAGTAAGGAAATCGGGGTAGGCAATTGCAATGGTCTACACTGTAGAAAGAAATAAAGAAAAAAGTAAACATTTTGGAGACATTTTATGTGTGTATAATTCGGAAAAAACTAGAAAGGGGACGGGACTGGTGGAAACAACAGCATTGTGTTACGATGTCGGCTGCAGGTAAACGGGGAAGCAGGCAAGCGAAGCCAGGAAGTCAGGCAAAACGGGGTTTATTTGGACGAACGGGGCGCAGGGTAACCAACACCACAAGTGTTAATGATAGATCTGGGGGAAACTTACTCAGACGCAGACTAAATACATGGGACAAGTCAAAAATAACAGGAAACAGGTGATAACAATCGGGGAGTAACACAAGGTAATGAGGTGGGCGTGGCACATACGAGGATCGGACAGAGCTGGGCGTGACACTTTGTATACCCCAGACAGCCCCGTTGCCTTGCTCCGCCTATCTGATCACTACTCCTCATATTCACCACCCCATACAACTTGTAGCCTATATGTACTGGATTGCTAAACTGGAAATGTGAAAGCCAATAAATGTGTTTTTACCCGAGTGCTCCAAGTTTTAGTTGTGACATGTAACTCTGAAACTACACCTATTAATTTATTACATATTCCACTTAGAAGCTAATTTTCAGAATCTTTCCCCATATGTTCATATTTTAATGTAATGTAGCCTATATAATTCATATTTTTATATCTCATCATTTATATTCCATTTATTTTTCATTAGCACGATGATCAACATTTTCTGTGATATAACAGTACGTTTGCTTTACACCACTTTCCTTTTAGACCTTCATTAGCACCTGTTTTCAATAATGGAAAGAAATCTGAAAGAGAATTTTTGCTTTTACGAAACATCATCAAGCCAATTATAGATATACATCAGAAAGCCAATTATAGATATACAGTCATGTGTCGCATAATAATGTTTCAGTCAATGACAGACCACATACAGTCAGTCCTGCCACAATGCTTGATATCACACTGTGAATCTGTTCTAATGCGGTTGATATGTTAGTACCCAAGTTCAATACAATGTGGGATATCTTATTATTCCTGCTTTTACCATGTATTAATGTTATTTTAAGTTTTGTGTTATTTGGTATTATTTGGTAGGTTATTTTTTGCATTTGGCAATGATTTCTCAATGAATTCTCAATTTGCTATTTCAAGCCCTCAAATCAATTTTTATTTCATATTTTGGTTATTTGTGATCTTGCCTAAAATACATCACTGCGAAGAGAGGAGCTAGATAGTTTGCATAAATACTATGGATTTTACAATAAGAAATGTATTCACCCAAATCTTTGTAATCATACATAATATGTCATCAAATCTAACTTATTCATTTTTTGCTAGACCTGGCACTTGTCCAAACAAAGCTTTAACCAATTCTATGAAATTATGTGTTACAGTTGTGATGGATTTAGGGATATCCTCTATCAAACAACAAAGTACAAGTTACTTTTATTAACAATAACAACTTCACAAACCGTAGTCAACTCTCCAGACTCTAAGGGTGTGTTCGTACATAACTATTCTTGCCTTCTCTCATACCTGTTTGACATCATTCCATTGCTGAAATACAGTTCCAATACTAAAGAACAACAGTATGGAAGAGGGCAGAAATACATGGATGTCATTCTTGCCCCACTCCAAATATCAAGGATGCATTGGTTGCATCCTTGCTAACAAGAGCAATTCCATGATTCATTGGAATTCATGATGCACCATTGTGTTTAACCCAAATTTATAATATAATAGGCTCAGTGGCAGTTTGTTCGTAAGTACAAGTTGTCTGTAAGTTGAATGTTCTTCACCTGGACTGCCTGTATATCTTACCCATTTTGTCCTTTACTGAGTGTGTATTATGCTTTTACATGATTGTCCCACACACAAGGAAATATACCATAAATACTACCATGCTCTCTAGGCACTGCACTCCAAGGACATAAATACGTAGACGTGATATTGGATGTGTCTTCTTTCCAGGTCTTTTTTGTATAATTTGTATATAATTGTATATAATTCATTTTTGGCCCATTGACTTTTGATTATAATGTCATGATTTTAAAGGTGAGGAAAGTCATGCAGTTGTTGTAAAGTTTGTACGTATTGTGAGAGAGTGAGTGAAAGTGAGAGAAATAAACTCAATCAACAATGAAGCTGTTTATTAAAAATGTATTAATATATTTGTTAATATGCTATACTACAGTATATTATGTATTGTGTATACTGTACATGTGTCATATATATACATGCATATTAATTCAGTTAGTTATAAATATTTTATGAATATTGTGCATATACCTCCTTTCTCAACAGAAATTAAGGCTCGGGAAGTGAAGCGAGTGCCCACAAAAAATGCTGGCCTTGCTGATACATCAGCTCCTGTAGACAGCGGCAGTCAGTGAGGCATCTACATATTTATGGCTATGCTGCACTCTCTGACATTTTATATTAGAAGTCTCTGGGACACTCAAAATTCCAAAAGAATCAGAATCAGATTAGTTTAGCCAAGTATGTTTGCACACACTGGGAATTTGTTTCCAATTGTCAATGGCTCTCAGGAACCACTATTTCCAATCCAGTTGTTTTGTTGATTTGTCAAATGCAAAGTTAGCAGGTGGGCACCATCAGCCCCACCTATGGTGAGGGATCCTCCAGGTATACCCTCTCTCTCATCCTGGGGAGGGAATAGCTTCTTCCAGTACCTTGTCCACTGGGAGGGTTACAATCTGGAGCAGTGTAGTTGCATCCCTGCCAGGGACATTTTGGAGCAGTCACTCACTGGGGACTTTCATTGGGTACACCTCATCCATCCTGCTCCCCAGCCCTGGGGCTATCTGCCCAATCAATGTTCTCAGGCACCAGGAGTCGCCTGGTAGGGAGGGGGTGTGAGGGACTGTGAGACTGGCTCCAAATTTCATATCGCTGCTATGACCCTTACCCGGTCTCTCTTACATGAATTCTAGTTGTAGTTCATCACCGGTCTCATTTAACCGGTCTAGCCGGTTTAGTCTTTGTGACAATTCAGAACATCTATCTCTCCTACTTTCTTTTGCGTGGCTTTGCTCAACTGATCTGCATGATACCTGATCCCCAGAGTATGAATGACTCCACTATTTTGGAATGAGTGTGAGTTTTGCTTCCCCAGTGGCAGGTAGGCGGTCTTTCAGACGGGGGAAGCACGAACAAACTTTCCTAACCTACACGAACCTTACGAACCTTACTGAATAATCAAGTTTCCTATATTTTTATTCATTTACTTATATTTATTTACAGTACAATATGTAGAAATGAAAATCCAAAAAAATGAAAAAAAGGAAAATCCGCACTTGAGATGCTCAGACGCCGAAGTATAATTTCAAAACGCTGTCAATCAAAAAGAGGTCCAGCCTCTTTGACCATTCCTCCAAACATCATGCAGCAGCCCAGCATCCTGCCCCGCCAATGGCCCCATTCACTCCCAGACACCGAGCTCCCCTTGAGATGACATTTTGAAGCATTTGTCCAATAAACGTCTAGCTTTGTTGCACTGAGATCAAAGCATATTCTGAATCCCCATTTACTCCTATAGATGTTGAGCTTCCTAGGAAATGATGTTTTATGGCATTTGTTTAGTTCTGCTACACTGAAATCAGAAGAGCCATTGTCCAGTTGTTCAATATTGTCAAGTCCAATAAAAGCACTGCCTTCATGGATTTTCTGGAGTATTTGACCCCTGGTTTGGATTATGACTTTGGATTTCCGTTGTGGTTCTTGGTTCCAGTGAGGTCCCGTTCCAATGCTGCAGCCTCTATTTTTGCCTTTTGCTGTCCTTTATCACTGCAGTTCCAGTTGTGGGGAAGGTTTTCAGGTGTCGATTTTCATCTATATAATGTTTCCATGAAGTGGTAATAAAATCCAACAAAGATTGTATCGATTAAACAGAATCATAAAAAGACACAGGTGTTTTGTTTAGGATACAGCTCTAATCATCTCATCCTCAGTTCCATTTTTGCTGCCCAGTGTTGTTGTAGTTGCAATTTTGGATCTCATCAATTATAAATTTTTAGGTGTAGACTGTAATCCAAATATTGTTTTTGTGTAGTGATGAAAAGATCCATCAGAGGTTAAATAGAGTAAACAGGGTGAATAATGACAGATTAATCTTGTCTGTGGCAGCAGCGGTGCTAAAACCGTATGTATTTCCCTAAATCCAGAGAATACAAATACTTCATCTGTATCTCCTTGCAAATAAGTTTGTTATTGTCCCAGTTTCTAGCTGTAAAGATAAACAATTTAGCTAACACCAATAAAGTTAATACAACTCAAAAAAGGTACAGTGGGATATAAAAAGTGAACACACCCTGTTAAAATGGCAGGTTTTTGTGGCCAAGACGAATAATTTCAAAACATTTCCCCCCTTTAATGTGACATATAACCTGTACAATTCAATTGCAAAACAAGGAAATCTGTTAGAGGGAAAAAAAAATTTAAAATAAAAAATGTACCATAAGCTGGTTGCATAAGTGTGCACACCCTTAAACTAATACCTTAAAGCGGTTGAAGCACATTTTGATTTAATTATACCATTTAGTCTTTTTGGATAGGAGTCTATCAGTATGCCATGTTTTGACTTGGCAATATTTGCCCACTCTTCCTTGCAAATCTGTCGGATTGCGAGGGCATCTCTCGTGCAGAGCCCTATTCAGGTCACTCCACAGATTTTCATTAGATTTAGGTCTGGGCTCTGGCTGGGCCTTTCCAAAACTTTAATTTTCTTCATCTCTCATTTTTTTTACACCACAAAAACCTGACATTTTAACAGGGATGCGTACACTTTTTATATCCATTGTAAGATAAGTGCTGCCATGGCACAAATCTTTGAATGGTGCATTGCTGCCTAAATAGGGAGGGGTTACAGATGGAATGCCTGCAAAATGCACTTAACTATAGTGCCTCATATGAAATGTATTCTTCAGCTATCGCTATCCTGAGACGCGACAGTTTGTGTTAACATACTCATATTAGAAAAAGCTCAAGCACAAATGCTGGCAAACATCAATGTACTGGCTACTGTTGTATTTGTAACTGGCTTCATTAACCCAATCACAGAACATCCCAGAGTTGCTACTAGGTAGCCTGTATTGCATAAAGAAAAGGCATGGTTTAGGTGGTATCAATGAAGGACACACGTCATCCTGAAGGTCAGGGTAGAGGTGTCTTGTAGTCATAAATTCGGAAACTTGGGTAATACACACTATTATAAATCTTCACACTTGTCACACAGATTCATAAGGTATAGTGTCAGAGTGAGTACAGAAATGTGGAAAGCACTTCAGTGCTCAATGACAAACCAGCGGCAAATACCCATGTTCTGCTATCTTTTCTTTGAAATATTGTTAGAGTGCGGTTATCAGCACTTCACACTCCACAGGAAGCTCAGAGAAAGGAGGAGGACATGTGAGAGCATTTTTAAAAGCTCTTTACTTTACTTATATGGCCCTCTTTCAAACTTAGATGGAAAAGAGAGTCAGGCAGTAGTCATACTGATTAATGTGTCTTGCTGCCAAAAAACAGAACTTTCTGATTTCTGTATTTAAACGCACAAGTGAAAATCTAATGGAATATCTACACTATGCATTTAATGTTTAGAGGGAGAAGAGGGTTCTGAAGACCTTTCTGCATGTCTTGAGTTATTCCTGATAATCGAAAGTATAAATTGGCAGGAATACAAATAGGACTAATTTCAGTGGTAGAGTGGTGGGTCCATATTGAAGGTCAGGGTAAAGGCATATATTCATTTTCATTTTAAAACATTCGGGAATCATCAGATCTTATAGATCCATATGTCTTGACTGCATCTAGAAAGACCCTGTGACCTTCCGTCCCTCCACAACTGCAGAAAGATGCAGTCTGAAAAAAAAGAAAGGAGAATTGAAATTTAAAAGTGGAGCGCACATAGAAAGTAAAACTTTATGGAGCGAGTCCCGGCATGGCTGTTCCTATTTCATGCCAGTAAGTTTTTGCTGCTCCATTGACCTTGTGTACTGTTGGATTTGTATTCCTGTGAATCAGAGGCCTTGCTGGCTGTCTCTACAAACATGCTACATTAACTTTCCCCTACATTCCTGTCCATTGTTATCCAAGGCCAGTTATGTTTGGCCACCCATTCCATTGAGTGCTGAACTTCAAATACATTATTAAACAGTACCTCACACGCCACCAGGTGTCCTCCTCTGCATCGTGATTGACTTGCATGCTAAGCCCAGTATTGTGTGTCACCCTTTGACTCCCCATCCAGTAGATATCAACCAATCCCATATTCAGAGGTTCCTTCTCTCCTTTTCTTCCTTCAGGTATTTCACAGGCGGTGCTGTCAGTTGTGCAACTCCATCACACAGTCTAATTGAAGGATGATATTAAATGATAAAGCAGTTCATTAAGCACGGCCTTGAGAGCAGTGACTACCCAATTAGCATATTCTGCCACACCTACTGTCCATCAGAGGGTCATTTTTAATCCCGTGCTACTTGGAAGTAGACAGGCCTAACTACTTGTCCTACAGGCAACTGTGACTCTTTTCACCTTCACGCGTCACAAAGCCATAACCTGGCTTTTTTCTGGAGTCAGTCCCAGTGAGTGGAGTTTTTCACTGGGGATGGTCTTGTACCCAACCTGTCTTGGTTCCATCCTCTTTTTTAAACAAGATTACAACCAGGAACGTGACTCTACAATGACCCGTAGAGAAACAAATGCAGCCCGACTGGAATGTTAGATTCTAAACATTGAAGCTGACTGTGGACAGAAAGAAACAAGAAAAGAGGAAACTAGTGAAAATCATTAGTAGTGCTTCTCTATTAACATATATAGGTAAATTTATTATAACCAGAGGACCTGGAGCAAACCCTAGGCAGCATAATGTACAAGGCTGGGGCACACTATGAATGGCATGCTTGTCCCTTACACACGTACAGTCATGTAGACAACTTGGAGACAACAATTAGCTGAAATGCATGTCTTTAGAAAGCCGCGCACTGTGCGGAGGCGGGATTCGAGCGCTCAGTGCAGGAGGTGTGAAGCAACAGGGCCACCCACCCGAAATAGCACTGCCGCACAAAAAAAATGATCTTCATGTACTGCATGGATGAAATAAACACAGCTATTTTGAAAGCTTTGAAAGGTGTTTACCTGAAAATGTTTATCATCCTCATGTGACGGCTACCTCTCTGGAAAGATCACAAGAGGCAGATTGCAAAGCTGTAAAATAGGTCGTCGAAAAATCTGTCGGCATTACATTGATGTCCCCACACAGGCTTGCAGTTCTCATATTCCCACTCGACATGCTAAGTAATAAACAGGCTTGCAGCAGAACATCCCAGTGAGAGAGTGTCTCATAAATTAGCTGCAAATTGTTCAAGTAGGTCAGCGTTTCACATCTAGTCCCCTTAAAAGATGAAACTTTGCAATTATACCCCTCCCCTCTCCTGAGCACCTGTGGAAACCTGTTTTTAGTAATATTTGGCTAGCTGTATTTTTATATGTGTCTGTTAACCACCATGTCTCTATACTCACATAGTAGAATTAAGTTTTATTAATCTAAAGAAAAAACAACCACAACAGCATATTAACAACTAACAAACATTGTAAAGTGAATTGCTCAAATGTAACATAATGTGTGTG
>JABFEA020000010.1:23362154-23398652 GCA_019775915.2 Cyphomyrus plagiostoma | reverse complement strand
ATTGGGCATCGTTTAAATGCCACGGGCTACCTGAGCATTGTTTCTGACCATGTCCATCCCTTTATGACTACCATGTATGACTACCAGGGGTTAAGGTCGTCATGATGTGATTGGAATTTTCTCCATAAAACTAAATGGAGAGTCCCCACAAAGATATAATTACAAACCTGTGTATGTGTGTGTGTGTGTGTGCACAGTCTGTATAGGACCCTCCATTTCCCTGCAGGATAAGTATCTGGACAATGGATAAACTATATATGAGCAGTACCTTTCAAAGTTTCCCGCAGTTTCTTTAAATAATTAGGGTCAAAGGAGAGGATTTGATTGGTTAATTTTTTTTATATGGAGGAGGAGCAGATCACATTTTTTCGCTTCCTACTTCCCTGATCTAAGGACAGACGTTGGAACACTAACATAAAGTAAGAAGTTTAAAACAACGACATGCAATTTATATGTGTAATAAAATAGATTTATGCGAAATATTGAGAAGCCGGGTGATTGGTTGTGTTTTTCCTACTTTTTATCCAATCGCTTGTGTTTTAACTATGCCAGGAATGAATTTGTATGAAAGCAAGTATTTATATTGTTTACGCGTAACATTATAAAAATATATGATTTTAGGGGCTGGTGTTCAGGGGTGCGTTCCGTAAGCCCACCATGATAGTAAGTTGTAAATTTAATTAGTCTTAGTCTAAGTTTCGATCATAATAATACTCATGCGATTTTGGCAAGTGAATTCCAGTTGGTTCCGTTGGACCAGGTCCCTTTAAGAAAATGTAGCCTGCTGTTTGGGGGCGTGTCTAAGATCCCGGAACTGCACCCTTGTAGGAGGCGGGCATCAGTGTGTGTGGAGAAGCTGTGTCTAGCTAGTTTGATAGCTAACTCAGTTACCTGTCTGTTTTTAGCCTATAAATGGGTTTCCAATGCTAACTGCTTCCTTTTCTTTGTTTTTGTTGGGAACACAATGAACAGGACACAACTGAAGCGGTCGAAAATTCTCGGCATGGCTCTCGCAGGCTCGGATTCTGTGGATCAAGATGGAGAGACGGAGACTTTTTTAATGAGAGCCGTCAAAATAACTTTTGTTGTAGCTCTCTATTGGTTTATATCTATTACAATGGTCTTTTTAAACAACCATTTGCTAGATATCCGTGAACTGAACGCCCCCTTGTTCGTGACATTTTTCCAGTGCCTTGTAACCGTGGGTCTTTGCGGGTGCATGCACCTCACGTCGAACCTGTGCCCCGGTGTCGTGCACTTCCCCTCCCTTAAGTTTGACCATAAAGTCTCAAGAGAAGTCTTGCCACTGTCATTCGTCTTCATCGGCATGATTACTTTCAATAACCTGTGCCTAAAACATTTGGGAGTTGCGTTTTACACTGTAGGAAGGTCGCTCAGTACAGTTTTTAATGTAATCCTGTCTTATGTCATACTCAAGCAAACCACTTCTTTATATGCGCTTCTGTGCTGCGGGGTTATTTTAGGTAGGTATATCTTTCTTTTTGTATTACTTTTTGTCACTCAGCCGCTATTATATATATAATTATGTATAGAATCTTAACTTGACGGATGTGGGTTTTATGTTTTTTATTGTACCTGTTAAGAACAATTTTATTATGAATTTAATATATATTAGTTTGCTGAGAGGTTGGGGAAGGTTCTTAATTATCGTAATTTTCTTTGATTTTGGGATTGGTGTTTTTTTAAGTTTTGATGAGTGACTTTTGTGGAACTTAAGACCTGAAATGGCATGGAAGTGATTAAATGATCTTTATTATTTTGACACAGGAGGGTTCTGGCTGGGTGTCGACCAGGAGGGGGCAGAAGGATCACTGTCCTGGTTAGGAGTTGTCTATGGAGTCCTTGCCAGTATGTGCGTGTCCCTAAATGCCATTTACACAAAAAAGGTGATGCCAGTTGTGGACGGAAGCATATGGAAGCTGTCATTTTACAACAACATCAATGCATGTGTCCTATTCATTCCACTCATCATTCTATTTGGTGAGGCACCAAAAGTCTACAGTTTTGACGGGATGGACGACTGGAATTTCTGGGGCATGATGATCACGGGAGGAATCTTTGGTTTTGCCATTGGCTACGTCACTGGCCTTCAGATTAAATACACAAGCCCGCTGACACATAATGTCTCAGGCACGGCCAAAGCCTGTGCACAGACTGTCCTGGCCGTTGTCTACAACTCCAATATCAAGAGCTTGTTGTGGTGGACAAGTAACTTGATGGTCTTGGGTGGCTCCTTTGCTTACACCTGGGTTAAAGGGATGGAAATGAAAAAGGTTCAGGATGAGCCTGAGTCAAAAGCTAAAGTACAAAAGAATGACTCTGGTGTGTAAGGAATCTGGGATGATCTTTGTTTAGGGCAAAGACCCTTTATGTGTAAGAAAGTGGACAAGATAATATCCTAATGCTGGCAATGAGCAATGCAACATATATCTCATAGGGTCTGCTTTCTTTATTTTGTGCCAGTTCATGTAGCACATAGAGTTTTATGCGATTTTTATGTGGTGTATTTTTCTCCTCTTTAACAAAGGGTTATCATCGTCAGACTATTTATTTGCATTACTCATTACGTGTTTAAAATGTGTTTTGGTATTGGACAACTGCAGTCCGAGATCACAAGGCAAGTACAGTTTCAAAGTAGAAATACTTGTCATTCAACTAAAAAACAATTGTGTCTGCTTTTATGTCTAAGTATGGCATTCAAATTTTACAATTGAGTTTTGGACCTATTAGATATCAACAAGAGGAAAGAACTATCATATATTTTTTGTCATAATTAATGTTATCTGTTAATAGTTGAAACCAAAGAACAATCAATGTTATAACAGTAATTAAATGAAGTTACAGAATTTCTAATTAAGAGCACTGGGTCAAAAAGAAATCCCTTTTGTATCAGATTGTGTTATTTTTTTGGGTTGAGTGGTAAGGTGAGTGGCATGGTGGCTCATTGATTAGCACTCATGCCTCACACCTTCAGGCTTGGGGTTTAGATCCCACTTCCATTGTGTGTGGGTGTGTGTGTGTGGAGTTTATATGTTCTTGCAGTGTTGTGTGAGTTTCCACTGGGTACTTTGGTTTCCTCCTGCAGTTCAAAGAAATACAGTTAGTCCTACTGGCACCTCGATCATGTGATGATTAAGTGTGAGTGTACCCTGCAATGGCATGCCATCCAGGGTATATCCTAGTCTTGTGCTGCCTGGGATAGGATCCAGACCCAGCCTGACCAGGATAAATACTTGGAAGAGTTGGATGGAACAGGAAGCTTAAAGAAAATTTATTAAAAACACGTTCTCTGGTGGTGTTGATGGTAAATAACTAACTATATTATATATACAATAACATTATTGATCTCTTGAGTTGGAATATAATGGGCAGTGTTGTTAAATGTGGTTGTTAGAATAAAGATGTAAAATGTATTTGCATTTTAAATGGATGGATTTTGGTATGGATTATCAGATTTTGTTGTATGTTTGATTAAATTCCTTTGAATTAAAATGATTTGAATAATGGTATGTATACTGAAATTTTGATTTGTTTGATTCCAGTAATATAACTTGTGAGAAATTAAGATTGTTGGTTGAATCAGTCATTTCCAATACAGTTAAAGTTTACATTCTGCACCCTTTCAGGTTTGCTGTTTGAACAACTACTGTGATCTGAGTAGCCTTTTGTTTAAGAACCTTCCCCAAACCTGTTACATAATAGATTTTTTTTTTCTTGTGTCTTCACCTTGATTTCATTTAAATTCACTTTTTAATTTAGTTTCATGCGATGATAGGCTTCCTGTGTATAACATTACCTGTCACTATAAGATATATTAATAGATATATACAGTGGTACCTCAGAACTCAAATTTCATCCGTTCAGAACGGATCGAATCCTAAAAAGTTCGAGTTGTGATCAAACTTTGGTTTTTAATGGAAAACCAATTTTTTGGTTCCCAGCCCCAAAAAAATACACCTAAATATAGATTTTTATACATATTTTAAAAATATGATTTTTAAAAATATTTGAAAAATATGATAAAAATATGAAAATATGACATACAAAATGAACCCGATAAAACAGGACGAGCATATACTGCACTAAACACATTTATCAAAACGATCATTTCTATAGTAAAAAATATAAATGTATCCAAATAATGTGTAAAGTTTTAAAAAAAAGTGCCCTGCCCCGATTGTCCGCTGCTTCCGTGTGCCACGCCCCCGCGCGGAATTCCTGTGTAATCAGCTGTTTTTGCTTGTTGTCATTAGTCCTCTGTATTTAGTCCGAGTTTCAGTTTGTTTCCCCAATCCGGTCATTATGCTGCATTTTGCTTGCCTTACCTGTAATTAAACCGCGTATTCCCCGATACCCTGACGTCTGCGCCTTTGTCTCCGTTCCGTCTCGGCGCGATAATATTATTGTAATTGGATGCATTAATGATTTTTTATTAAATTAATTATTAAGAAATCTTTATTTTTAGATGTATTTTATTATATAAAAATTAATGTTAGTCTGTCATTGTCTAAATGTACTTTTACTGTCTAAATATATGTATTCAGCTAGTGTAAACATGCACGATGCTATCACAGCAAAGGCGAGGCTGAGACTGAAGCTTTACCCTCTGTTTCCGCGGAGAGACATGCCACGTGACTCATTTCCACTTGCGTACAAGTTATCCTAGGTCGGCGTTTACAGTTTAACTTCTGAGATTTAGATCAAGTTCTAGTTATTTTTTTTTACTGTTTGGTTCGACTTTTAAGAAATTCGAGTTCTAATGAGTTCGAGGACTGAGGTACCACTGTATTTAACTGCAGGATGTGAAATATATATTGAAAACACCACTAGATGGAGCAGTTTCACATTTATTAGGACTTATGTTAAGCTGTTTTTAAAGATTGTTTTAAGATTTTCTTTATATATATATAAATCTCTATTGTTTAAATTATGAATAGTATTCAGTTAGTTTAATAATGACAATCAATATGCTGTATAGTATTGAAAGCTTTTCAAATTTCCAGTAAGTTGTATTTATTGATCCTATTTCTTATTCCATTAGACCAAGATGGTTAACATATTTCTGCAAATGTGTTTTAAAATTTGTTTTTCTGTTTGAGCCGTATATTGTCGAAACCTGTTTTATTTATTATATTATTATATTTATTTAATATATAATATAGAAAGCTTATTATATTTCTGTTAGTGTCGATTAACAAACAGAATACAAGGTGTACATACTACACAGCTCTATATTGACAAATTACTAATTATAATATTTATAAACATAATGTAGAGATTCTTTTAAAAATAAACTTTACATGCCTTAGGTCACGGTTAGTCTGTATGCAATAAAAAAATAAACATTTGATTGTTTCTATTTTTTTGTACTGGGTTGTATGGTGAATTTTGAACATTCACATTCATTTCTAAATTTCTGAAATACTACAATGAAAAATAATCATTTTGCTTTAAAAGTAACGATGTTATTGTGAAAATGACTCTCGAAGATGCATTTTCCATTCTTAATTTATTCTACCTACGCACCCGAGAAACGTTGTGGGACTGGCCAACACGTGCCATGTAACCAATCACGAGCGACTGCGAGCAGGGCTTATTGCAATACTGTTTCACGTGTTACGGATTGGCCAATAGGAGCTGCAGGAGAGGGTCCCGGAATCATTTTCAGCATTTACTGGCCAGGCTTAAAATCCGAGCAGGTACGGAAGAGCTGATGTAGCTGCGAGTCTGGGAACTGACATGGAGTGACTTCGCTTATAACTACCGCAAGATAAAAGGCGTCGTTCCCGTCCAAAAAAACTGGCATCATGGTCGTCAATTCTGTGCATTGGTTCCGGAAAGGGCTGAGGCTTCACGATAATCCGGCTTTACAGGAAGCTTTGAACAGTGCAGATACTGTGCGGTGTGTTTATATACTGGATCCTTGGTTTGCGGGTTCTGCCAACGTTGGTATCAACAGATGCAGGTCAGTGATGTGAATCACGTCTCAGATGCATAGTGTTTGCTTCTGCAGTGTGTGCGTGTGCATTAGCCACCATCACGTACCTTTCTTGCTACAAATTCTGTCGGCTCGATGGCTGGCTAACAAGACCTGTCAGTGTCCCAATCCTGAATAAGGTTTTTATCTGAACATTCTCATTTACCTGATAACTATAAGCAGATCCATATATTTCTTTACTTTCTTGTTGATTTTGATAATGTTCATGATAATTTGCCTTGTAATTTGTAACATTGAATGAAATACTGAAATTCGTTTTTGAAGGAGTTGAACGTCTTATTTAATTGCATTTAATCATTATTATTATTAATTATTTTATTTTTCTTTTATGATTATTATTCGTTTTCTTTCTGTCCTGCATCGGTTATATAGCATTATTTTTGCGTTTTGCACCTCATTAGCTAGTTACCCTCCTAGCGAACACGCCCACCCGGTGACTTGCATTTTATGCAACTACATCAAACTTCAGTATTCAGTTTCATTCACATGATTTTACTATCCAAATAGTTGCACCTGACCCCGCTTTAGCTCTTGTGTTAAGTTTTTAAAATGTGAATAATTGATTTTTTTATATTATTATTTTTGGAACCGTTAATATTCAACCGAGGAATTGTTTTGGTGTCCAGACAATTGTTGAGGAAAAAGCTCGTATTTTCACCAAATAAAAATAATATACGGGTTAATTAATATCTGATGTAATCAGATGGTTTGGATGAGGCTAATTCTTCCTGTCTTTAGATGTTAACCCATAGTGCACCCATATGAGCAAATGTCAGATTAACATGCATAAAGTATTATCACCTTGCAGGTTTTTACTTGAATCTCTGGAGGACTTAGATACAAGCCTGCGAAAGTTGAATTCAAGGCTCTTTGTGGTTCGTGGGCAACCTGCTGATGTATTTCCACGTTTGTTCAAGGTCAGTAAAAATCTGCTGAAAAAAAAAAAAAATATATATATTATAGCTTCAGTTGTACATTTTTTTCTTTTTTTTACTTCTCATAGGTGTGTTGTTCTGTAAGTCTTCCAGTTGAACAATTTCTATGTGCTATTGACATAGCAAACACATATAGTGAAATGAAACCACTGAATTCTTGAACTACTAACCCAGAGGTTTATTTAATAATTTCTGTATCAGACCTCGGTTTTAGCAGGTGTAATGATGGTCTTGTATGTTGGAGCTTGTCTAACGCATACATTTCTGTCTTCCTTACTTTGCTACTGAAGGTATATGCACATGTACTAGTGGTGTAGAGGATGCCACTCCTACACTTATAGGATATTACTGTAATGAATTTGGTTTAGATTGACTCACTGTAGAAACATTGTCTGAAATGATAAATAGCAAATATTTAAAAAATGAAGTTTCGTTAAACTTTTTTGTTGGTAAGTACATATTAAAACACTTGGTATATTAGCAATAGCTAGTGTCCCAGTTTCAGTCTTAACTGTGTCCTGGAAATTACTGGTATTTTCTAATGTTTTACATGCTTTGCTTCTTTACCTTTGTCATTGAGCCAATGCTGTGCCCTCATTTTCCCCTTTGTTCCATGATAACCTAAGGTATTACGTCTCTCTCTCATCCATCTTTAGGAGTGGAATGTCACCCGTCTGACCTTTGAATATGACTCTGAACCATATGGAAAAGAACGGGATGCTATAATTATTAAAATGGCGAAAGAGTTCGGAATAGAGACCGTTGTGAGGAATTCGCACACACTGTATAACCTGGACAAGTAAGAAATGTATTTCCAGCTAAGAAATGTCCAGTATATCCAAATCCTATGGATTAAGTATGTATTGCCTGTGTCAGATCTTGATGTCTTACAATTGAATAATATTTAGGTATCTTGCTATGCTCAGATTACATTAGGAAATGCTGAAATGATTAATGTTCTTGATAAATTGTACTGTTCATCAAACAGCATTGTAATGACCAGCAAACATGTTTGTATTCATTAATATTATAAGCAAAATGCTGTCCACTCCACTCTGACAAAATGCAGCTAAACACTAGAGCTAATAGGAATACAGTATTCGGAGAACCTGGCAGCAGGTTGTTCTGTTTACTGTTTCAAGACAATCAGTGCTAGTTGTATTTAATTATTGTCATAAAATCAAAAGTGGTAAAACTCACTAAAGTGGAACTTAGTTTGAATAAGCCATTTTGGATTTTTTTCATGTGACGTATTTGAAGTTATGCGGAAGAATAAGGTAACATTTACAAAGTCATGCTTTGAATTATTGTTCGGGATTTAGTGCCTTGCAAACTTGTCGTGCTGTGTCTGGAATGTGCACAGTCCGGGAGGTGCATAAATATGGTGAGAGCTTAATATGCATTCCTAGGTTTGATCCAAAGTGAATAGCTCTGTTACAGACTCTGCTGGGACAGAATCTCGCTTGTCTTGGAAAATGTGCGCCACACAAAGTGCTGCCATCTAGTGGTAGTCTGGGGGAGCTAATCACACTACAAAACATGTGCAGCCAGGTGGGAGGAGAAATGGTCTCAGTCACCACTACAGACACGTGTGCTTAGACATTCTGCAGCAGGCACATGGCCGCCTCATGACATGACGAGAACTGGCAGGAAATGATCTAACTGTTGGAGTAAATCAGTCCCTGATTATAGATGCTGTTGTATAAGCTTCAGCTGTTGATCACTGTGTTGTGGGCAGGATTAGGAGCAGTCCTTAAGGCACGTCCATACATTTTATAGAATATACTACTGAATTTCTAAATGCTTTCTTGTTTATCTACATTCCTCTAACTTGCAGGAAAAATACAGCAATAGCCTGAGACTGGTTTTTGTAATCTCTCAACTGGATTGACTATTACAAATATTGTATGAATTTTTTTTTTCGACATCTAAAATGTACATTGAAATACAGTGTGGCGCGAGTCCATTTCCAAATGTTTTGGGCCGATTTAAAAAGCAGCTATTGTCACGTTCCTTGCATCGTATTACTTTCCTTAACACCTACATTTCTCCTTGTTTTTCCATTTCAGGCTGCTTCCAATTAAAACATCAAAATGAGGTTTTCTTGTTCGTTTTTTTTTTTTTTTGTGCAGAATTATTGAACTGAACAATAGCCGGCCTCCCCTCACCTTCAAACGGTTCCAGGCGATCGTTCACCGTCTGGAGCAGCCCAAGAAACCCCTGCCGACAGTAACTCGGCAGCAGATGGACAGCTGTTGGACAGATATATTGGTCAACCATGACGAGCGGTTTGGGGTTCCCTCCCTGGAAGAGTTAGGTGAGGGTTCAGCGTCAATCTCTTTATCCACCATGTGTTATGTATAGCACACAGTGCCACTGCAATCCGTGATTTATTTTTGGCAACCTATAGAAACTCTGCAAAATGATCACACCTAACAATACTACTTTCCTGTACCTGAAGTGCCAGCTGAGCTACTGCTATTCAGATCATATGTTAATATAAGAAGCGAATATCTGTGGCTAAATTAAATAGTTTTTAATGTCCTGTTCACTGTGAACTTAGTTGAGAGGCACAGAGGTTATGGCCTGAGTCCTGACTCCTTTTGCATACTGTGCTGGTCATGTATTCTCAAACTGTGCAGCACAAGGTGGTTTCTTGAATATTCTGTGATTAAAAAATTATATGTTTTTGGTTACCAGTCTCCTCACACAGCAAATTGTATCGCTACAGAGAAATGCACTTTTTGTGTATTGTCTGTAATATAGGCTTGAAATAACATTATTATTGTTATACTGCAGTTGTATCATTTGCTCAGTTAATTATGAATGGGAACCAAATTTATCATGGGGTAATTTGAGCGTATCACTCTAGGCATGCACTACCTCAGTGGTGACACGTTAAAGAACAGGCACAGGTTTGATGATCCTAATTACCTTAAGAGAAGTCGCAGAAAGTGCTTTAGGGGCAACAGACAAATTTTTTGACCTTGCGCTCTGATGCCAAGCTTCTCTGTCACCTGTGTTTGTGCGTGCGCTACGGAAAGTGCTGCCATCTAGTGGTAGTCTGTGGGACCCCATCATGCTACAAAACGTGCAGCCAGATGAGACAAACACGTGTGCTAGACATTCTGCAGCAGTCTTTGTGTGTGTGTCTGTGTGTGTGTATATATATACTTGTACGTATAAATAACTAATTGATCGGTTTTTCGTTATCATGATATAATTAAAATTTACATAACTTATAGCCATGGATATTTATACAATCAATCCCTAAATAAATGTAGAATTAAAGGGGTCATTCTCACAAACTCACAACTGGAAAATTTTCTTTCTTTTTCTTTTATTGTGTAAACCAAGGGCTCTCAAACTTTGTTTTAAGGTCCACATCAGATTTATGTCATAGGTCCAGATTAATTTCTGTATCAAAACAACATTTCATGAAATTTAATGAATTAACAATGACTTTCAATGTGGACAATTATGGGAACTTAAACCAGTCTTTACGTTAACGCTCGATTGTTTCGACTTTATATCATGGGGGGGCAGGAAGTGTGTGCGTGCGCGCGTGCGTGCGTGTGTGTGTGCGAGTGAATTTTGGTGGGTCTACATTGTATTCTTGCACTTCAACCCACCTTAACCCTTTTTACGCTAACCATTTTGATTCATAAGGTACATTACCAGCTGGGTCCAGATGAACTTGTGGTTTGGACCCCTGGTTTTAATGGCCAATTTTTGCTTCTGGTGTAGTGAATCCGTTATACTGGCATTTTTTTTTCTGTAGCAAACAACAGAAATATTTCAACAAATCTGCAGCCGTGGCCAAATGTTTTGAGAATGACATAAGTATTGCTTTTCAAAGTTTGCTACTTCAGTGTTTGTAGATCTTTTTGTCAGATGTTTCATGGTATACTGAAATATAATTACAAGCATTTCATAAGTAAAAAAGGCTTTTATTGTGAATTGCATTAACTTTATGCAAAGAGCCAATATTTGCAGTATTGGCCCTTTTTCCAAGACCTCTGCAACTTCTGGTCATGACTGATGGCAGTCCAATCTTGCATAATCAATGCTTGGAATTTGTTGGTTTTTGTTTGTCCACCCGCCTTTTGAGGATTGACCACAAGTTCTCAATCGAATTAAAGACTGTGGAGTTTCCTGGCCATGAACCCAAAATGTCAATGTTCTCTTCCCTCAGCCACTTGGTTATCACTTTTGCCTTATGACACGGTGCTCCATCATGCTGGAAAAGGCATTGTTTGTCACAAAACTGTTCCTGGATGGTTGAGAGAATTTGCTCTCAGAGGATGTTTTGGTACCATTCTTTATTCATGGCTGTGTTCTTAGACAAAATTGTGAGTGAGCCCACACATAAATGGTCTCAGGATGCTTTATTGTTGGCGTGACATAGGATATGATAGTAGCGCTCACCTTTTCTTCTCCAGATAATTCTTTTTTTGCCCCAGACAATTGAAAAGGGGATTGATCAGAGAAAATGACTTTACCCCAGTCCTCAGCAATTCAATCCCTGTACCTTTTGCAGAATATCAGTCTGTCCAAGATGTTATTCTTTGAGAGAAGAGGCTTCTTTGCTGCCCTTCTTGACACCAGGCCATCCTCCAAAAGTTTTTGCCTGTCCATGCAGATGCACTCACATCTGCCTGCTGCCATTCCTGAGGAAGCTCTGCACTGGTGGTGCCCCGATCCCACAGCTGAATGTACTGTAGGAGACAGTCTTGGCTCTTACTGGACTTTCTTGGGTGCCATGAAGCCTTCTTCACGACAATTGTACCTCTCTCATTGACGTCCTTGATGATCTGATGAATTGTTGATGTAGGTACAATCTTCCTAACAGCAATATCCTTGCCTGTGAAGCCATTTTTGTGCAAAGCAATGATGACTACACGTGTTTCTGTGCAGGTAACCGTGGTTAACGGAGGAAGAACCAATGATTTTAAGCACCACCCTTCTTTAAAAGCATCCAGTCTGTTATTCTAACTCTGATTCTGCTATTCTAATAGCATGACAGAGTGATCTCCAGCTTTGTCCTCATGAACACTCTCACCTGAGTTAATAAGAGAATCACTGAAATGATCTCAGCAGGTCTTTTTGTGGCAGGGTTGAAATGCAGTGGAAATGGGTTTTTTTTTTGGGATTATTCTTCATAACATTCTGGAGTTTATGCAAATTTTCATCATAACTGAGGCAGCAGAATTCGTGAAAATGAATATATGTGTCATTCTCAAAGCTTTTGGTCATGGCTGTAGAGCAAGACCCACAGTAATTGGGGGGGGGGGGGGCAATACAAAAGCATAAAACTTTATCATATACAGTGGTACCTCAGTTCTCAAACTCAGAACTTGAATTTCTTAAAAGTCGAACCAACCAGTTTGGAAAAAAATTACCTAGAGCTCAATCTGAATCTCAGAAGTCAAACCGTGAACGCCGACCTAAGATAACTTGTACGCGCGGGGAAATGAGTCACACGGCACGGAAACAAAGGGTAACGCTTCAGTCTCAGCCTCGCATTCATGCATGTTTACACTAATTTAATACATATATTTAGACAGTAAAAAATACATTTAGACAGCAATAGACAGTAATTATTATTATTATATAATAAAATACATTTAAAATGTAATAATATTGTTGTGCTGAACGGGGACGGACTGGAGACAAAGGCGCAGACGTCAGGGTATTGGGGGATACAGGGTTTAAGGCAGGCAAAACGCAGACAGACTATACAATAACCGGGCTAGGTGGGGAAAAAAAAGAGGCAGACGAAATACAGAGGGCTAATGAAAACAACCAGAAACAGCTGATCACATGGGGTTAACGAGCGGACGATCGGGGCAGGACTCATTGTTTAGATACATTAATTTGTAAAGTTTGATAAATGTGCTTAGATGTGTTTAGTGCAGTATATATTCTTCTTCTTGTTTTATCCTGTTCATGTTGTGTTTAAATGCTAAAAAAAAAAACATTTAGATGTAATTTTTTGTGGCCAGGAACCAATTAATTGGTTTTACATTATTTCTTATGTGGAAAATTCGATCACAACTCAAACTTTTTAGGGTTCGATCCGAAGTTCTGAAATGATTAAATTCGAGTTCTGAGGTACCATTGTATGTTGTAGGTTATATGCAACATCGTTGAAAGTTTTAAAAACATTTTGTGTGTGTGTGTGTGTGTGTGTGTGTGTGTGTGTGTGTGTGTGGCTACCTATATGGAGAAAATGAGTTAAACTGATCAAATCAGAACAATAAATGACATTTTAATATACCTAAAAAGTTTGGGTAATGTCAGTTGCTTCATGCAAGAAAAAACAGTCTGTAGTATTTCGTTGTAACTTTTCTTCAAAATTCTCAAGTTAGTGAGAATAACCCATATTTTAATATGCGATTAAAAATAAAATTAACTTGTACACATTATTCATTTCCAAGAAATATATTACTTGCAAATAATACATCATGACTTGACCTTCCATATTTCTTAAGATTGAAGTAGTGAGAACTTTATTATTTGATAGGCAAAGGCATGCATCTCCATTCATACAAACACAATGACACTGGAAAAAAATGAAATTCTGAAAAAGCTGCTTATTGATGTGATTTATGGTATTTAGGGGATACAATGACAGTGAAATCTCTGATAGTAAAGGGAGCTATAGATTTTTGGTTTTGTTGTGTCTGTCTTACATATGTAATGTACAGCAGAACAGTAATGTTAAAATAAAAGGCTAATTCATAAACTACCTGATATGTACATGGTAACTGAATAACTATTAAATGTTGTTCATTCCTTGCAATGAAGAATTAGATGACCATAATGCCTCCTTTCTGCCATAGAACTAGTTGAAACTTTGAACAATCGTGTTCTTTTTTTTTAGCTAACGAAACAAATAACCAAAAGGTTCCATTTAATTACATGGAAGATTAATCTGAGAGCTCAGCATAATTTCAGTACTGCACGATTTAACACATTGCTTAAAATAAAACTGTCCAAGGCCCTCTATATACTATTTGTGAATCTGTAATAATTCTTATTGTCATGGAAAATATTAGCATTAGTGCAAATAATAAATAAACAGAATATAAATAGACATTAAAAAAAGAATAATATAACCCCTTAAGACATGGACATAAAGTTATTCACACAGAAATACAGGTAACCACCTAATTGGTGGGGAAAGGTTCTGCAAATTGGCATATAGGTGGAACCTGCAATATATGTTTTGGAGTCCCATGTCACAATTAGGAGTCTGAGCATTCAGAAAAAACAATTCACATTTCCAGTTCTAGTATTTCTGGAAATTGTACAGGATGGTGAGTGTGTGAGGAGTAGATACCAGACAGGCAGCGCAGGTGACAGGCCTGTCCAGGGAATTCAAGGCTGTTATTCCAACAGCTCTTCCACCTTTCTAATAGCACTTTGCATTAAAAAAAAAAAAACCCTGGCCCTAAACCTACAAGCACTGCCAATGGTACCTTTGACCCCATAACATGAACCTCAGGAGAATTCACTTGCCTCTGTTGTTTTTCAGGTTTTAAGACACAGAGGCTGAGCCCTGCAGTGTGGAAAGGTGGTGAGATGGAAGCCCTGGATAGGCTTAAAAAGCATTTGGACAGAAAGGTGCATAGCCATGTGTGTCTGTTTGTGCGCATGCATTATGGGTATACACCGGAAATCATTTATTTACCTTAACCACGTTAAGCTTCAAATGATTTTTTTTAAAAGCAATATTGTCATTAAAATGGCAACTGGGAAGCCCTGATGGTGTTAAAAATGCAAATATGAACACGTTACTTACCACCAGTGTAACTTACCAAAATAAAAACCACTTAAATTCCACCACTTCACCTGATTCAATCCATAGATTAAGTCTGTTTTTCCCCCTTTTGGTTGTTCAGGCTTGGGTGGCAAATTTTGAAAGGCCCCAGATCAATGTTTATTCCCTCATCGCCAGTCCTACTGGTTTGAGTCCTTACCTACGGTTTGGCTGCTTGTCATCTCGACTGTTCTATTACGAACTACGGGACCTCTATTTGAAGGTAATAATGACTTTCATTATGTAGATCAGATTTTCAAATGTTACTATATGTAATGGCCTCACCTCCCAGAGTGAAGTGCAGCATCGAGTGTTTCAGAGAGGGATGCTAACAGAATATTCCTTTCCCTCCCCTCAAGGTACGCAAGCACACCAGCCCACCACTCTCGCTCTTTGGCCAACTGCTTTGGAGGGAATTTTTCTATACGGCAGCTACCAACAACCAAAACTTTGACCGAATGGAGGGGAACCCCATCTGTGTGCAGATACCGTGGGACCATGACCCTGAGTCCCTGGCTAAGTGGGCTGAGGGCCGCACGGGCTTCCCCTGGATCGACGCCATCATGACGCAGCTGCGACAGGAGGGCTGGATTCACCCGCTGGCTCGACATGCCGTCGCCTGCTTCCTCACACGGGGAGATCTGTGGCTCAGCTGGGAGAGCGGAATGAGAGTATGGCCATAAGAATTCCTCACCGATGTTCTGTTAGTTAATGGTATGGTCTCCCAGACTAAAGGTTACTGGATCAAGTCCTAGGAGTGCTGTGTTGTACCTTTTGAGAATGGGGTTTGTCCTGAATTTCAGGTGATTAGATTCATGATTATATAATGCAAACAGTAGCAGCTGCTGAGTGTGCGAGGAGATCCCTCTCGGCTAACTATTTGAGGATGTCTGTCAGTGTTGGGGTTCAGTATCTTGGATCTTCTTTACTTATATGCACCAATGGGTGTCTTGGTAGATAATAAGCAAGAACTATATGACCATATAGTCTGTAAGTGCAGTTCATCTGTAATTGGAGGTTAATGGTTAAGGCTAGGCTTAGATTAATGGCTCACAGAAAGTTCTCCAAGATTGCTTGTTGACCAGAAACAAATCTGGTAAATATAAGCTGACTATGGCCTACATAGGCTTGTAGTATTTCCTAAAGTTACTCTGTTGAACAGAGGGTTTGATGACGATCTTCATTGTTCTGGAGATGTGCAGAAACATAGATGAGAGGAAGCTGTAGCTGATGACCTCTGTGGGTTTGGCAAAATGTTGTAGTTTGCTCTTGGGGTGCAGTGCCAGGACCAGAGAAGGGTATGAAACAGGCTGAAGTTGCAGTCTTTAATGTACCTTTTAGATCAGATGCCTTAGCCATTCTTATTCTTAGCTGCATGCTTTACATTTATACATTCAGTTGTAGCCAAATGCTTTCCTGTTTAAAGGAACAGGCCACTCAGTGTATGCACCATATCAGGAAACCTAGGTTATTTATAGTTGTGAGTTCCACAAAAAGGTACAATTGGTATAATACCAGTGGTGAATTCTGAAGTGCATTACTTGTCAGCCCAGTGTTTTTATATATATTTTTTGGTTTATGGGAAACCCAGCTCCTGGATTTGTTTTCTTTATATAGAGGTATTTCTTGTATAGGAATCAAACATTCTGAAACTTTGAGTGTTGGAGGAGAAGTGACTTGCTTCTTGATCTCGGTACAAAATAAAATTAATGAAAAATCATTGAAAGAGTTTAGTGTAAGTTGCATTGTAAAACAGTAGTAACGTTAGTCCTTTACATATTCTCCACGCAGTATGTGCAAGCACTTGAGCCAGAAGCTTTTTCCTGCCACAGGTATTCGAGGAGCTGCTTCTGGATGCGGACTGGAGTGTTAATGCGGGAAGCTGGATGTGGCTGTCCTGCAGTGGTTTCTTCCAGCAGTTCTTCCACTGTTACTGCCCTGTAGGCTTTGGAAGAAGAACAGATCCCAGTGGAGAGTACATCAGGTATTAACAGAACCACTTAGTGGAAGCAAAACGAAGTGGATGAAGATCTACACCTGGTTTCATTTTCAGACAAATTGCCCCAAAAATTCAGCTGTGGCAGGAAGGAAATAACAGCTGTAGAAGGCACTTGGTCTTGTGAACACTGTAACTCTAAAAGTATTGTATGGATCTTTTTCAAACTTTTCAGACAGATTATAGCCATGATGAAGTAGAATTGATTATATTTTGAGTTAGTGATGGCTAAAAAAAATGGGGGGTAGTTACAAATGCTTGATTCTGTTACCATGGTTACTCCAAAAGTATTTGACAGATCTTTTGTTGTAAGATTGATGATCTGGACTTGATCAAATTCTGAGACAAATCACACCAACATTGAAGCAATGGCACTTAGTAACAGCGAAGAAAAGGATGAGATTACTGGAGGCTTATCTTTGTGAATAGGATCGATCCATTTATTTTATATGTGATTTACCCTATTTCATCATTGATGGGTCTTTTTTACTCTTCCTAAAAACATTAAATGGCTGTCAAACAACACCTAATAATGTACACTTGATCAGATCCAAAACACAGCCATCTGCCATCTAAACTTATTCCGTGGATCTTTTTGCAAATTTGCCAAGAACATTGTACAGGACAGTGGTTCTAATACTGTGGAGCGCAAGATGATTTTCTTGAATATTCTATAAAAAAAGTTTACGCTTTTTTTTTTTTTTTTTTCTCCACTAACCTCCCCGGTGGCCGATTGGAAAAATGTATCATGGAGAATTCAGTGAAATTTATTGTAGGAAACTTCAATCAACTTCAATTCAATTCACTTTTTTTGGAGACATAGGGAGAATGAGCAAATTTTAGCAAAGAACAAAGGTAGCAAAGGTGAAATTTTTGTTTGGTGAAACTTATCACACAAAGTGCTCCAGGGTCGCTGGCTCAACTGTGTGTTTGTGTGTTTGCACCGCATTTCGTCATAGTGTACCTAAGCCACAGAAATAACAGCATTTATTTGAGGTAGACTTGTGTTAAATGCAGGCCTTCATTCATAAATACCCCTGTTATTGCATTACGCTGTTAATACAAATTATTATTATATATGTGTCTGTCATGGAGCACAAGATGGGGTAGGCGAAAAGAGGATTTCCCCAAAAGGGATCAGTAAAGTGCTGTTTTTTTTTTTTTTTTTTGTTTTGTTTTTTTTTTTGCAGCGATTACGTGGGAAGCCGAATTTTCTACTACAAAATGTCTGATGGACAGAATTCAGTAATGGTCTTATGACCGTTTTTTTAAATTCACAGGCACTGAATGATTGCCAACCTGGATCTGATTAAACTGTGAGACGGATCACCACAAACTTAAAAGTGATGCTGCTTAGTGGCAGAAAAAAAAGGGTGACATTTCACTTTGATTGTGATAATTCAAAAAGAAGCATTTTATGGATCTTATTACTGTTTCAGAATAATATGGATGAAGCTCAACCCTACACACAATACTGTGTTTATGCACCCATCCGCAATTCCTTCTGCCCCACAGTTCAGAAACCTCTGCAATATACCATTAGTGTATCTATTACAGTCCTTACTGTTATGTCACATAAAAAAATGTTTAAAGTGCAAAATACAAAAAAATCAACTATAAATATTTAAGCAAAAAATGTGACATTTTCAAAACACGCTAAAACTTAAGACACTAAGGATTACAAGTGACCACCTAATTGGTAGGGAAGGATTCTGCAAGATGCCATATCAGTGTAATGTGCAATAAATTATTAAGCAAACTTTCAGACTTGCATATCACAACAGGTGATTTGAGTATTTAGGTAAAAACACATTTATTAACTTTCACATTCACAGGTGATCCATCTAGTACTTCAAGAATTTAAACAAGTTGGTGAGTGTAGGACAAGTACAGATCAGATGGATAGAGTAGTGATTTAAAGTGCTAAATAAATACGTTAGAAAAATTCAACAGCAATGTCTCATGACATGATAACATAAACTGCTCACTACAAAGTCTGTTGATTAATGTAGGAACTATTCTATACTCTTCTACCGAACTCCACAAACCAATCGTATCATTGCACAGACGATAGTGGCAGGGTCCTCATGCTCATTTCTATGTGGGGCTGCAAGCTTTTAGTGTGTTAAAGTGTTGTTGAACAGTTGCAAATCTGCGTGTTTGCATTTTTGCTTTGCGGCTGAATTGTATTTTTGTGCTTCTTTGCAGGAGGTACATACCAAAGCTGAAGAACTATCCAAATAGGTACATTTATGAGCCCTGGAATGCCCCAGAGACGGTGCAGAAAGCAGCTGACTGTGTGGTAGGCAAGGACTACCCCAAGCCTATGATAAACCATGCTGAGAGCAGCCGCCTCAACATAGAACGGATGAAGCAGGTCTACCAGCAGCTCTCGCGCTACAAGGGACTCAGTAAGTGGTAACAGAAGCCATATTACCCACTGACATTTACGTTAAAAGACCTGTAGGATTTGGCTACCTTTTTAGTAGGACACATCTAGGAACATCAAAGTTGCTGCTGGAAGTTGTGTCCAGTGAGTAGGGAACACTGTTCCCTGTAGACCAAATGAAGGTCCAGCATATAACAGCTGAAGGCTGTGTTCTTCAGATAAGATGTTGCACCAAGATCCTCTAGTAGTTAATAGATAAATGTAACTTCATTAAATGGGTGTGCCCATTCACTCCTACTCGGATCTAATAAAAATTAAGGCCATCAAATCATTCTTTGGTGTGATGATTAGTATTCCACTTAATTATTTGGGAAACTGGATTTTCTAGCAGAAAATGTCTGCTGGATACATATGGTTTTGGCTCCAGTCCTCAGCTGCTGCAGATACTTTGCTTGTTAGGACGATAACTCTAAAAGCATTATATGGACTTTTCACAGTGATTGTATCGGAGAGGAACTAAAGCCGGTGAAATTTGGAAATCTCCCCAAAATTGAGTAATTTTGACACTTGATTCTGATTTACACTTTTCCAGTTGATGCACTCAGTACGTTCCATAAATTGTACAGGTTAGCAAGTGTGGGATAAGTATGGATTAGATGGACAGCATGATGCAGTTGTCCAGGGAATACAATGCTGTCATTCCAAAAACCTGCCACTCTAGTCGAATAGTTTTGTGGTCATCCTTTTGAGTATCTCTGTAACACGTCATTTAATGTCATGTTTTGTTAGTAACTTTGAGGGTAATTAACTATAGACCAGGGAAGGGGTGGGTGATCTGATCACTTTATATCATAATTGACATTGAAGACGTCCATGACCTACTTTTTATGCAAATCATAGAGATTATGATCTTCTATGTCCTTCTAGTAATATGTCCAATCTTCTCATAAAACTTTGACCTCCAGCAATAACATGTCACTAGCTGATCCGTACAACACCAGCCATGCCAATAGCTCACATTAAATTGTTTTTCAAAAGCGTCATGCAGGAAAGAGAACCTGTGGTTGAGACACATGATATCATTTGGTGAATCAGCACAGCAATCTATTAGGAAGTCAGTATATTTGTTTGTGAACATAGCACACATCCAAGGTGTAACTACCCGATCTGTACCAGCTTTTACTGCAGGATCTGAATCAACTCTGTATGCGAGTCGTGCATGCACTGTACAATCTGAGTCAACCATGGTAGTAAAATTTTTTTGAGTATTAATCTATAAAGGACTTTAGACCATCTGCCAAAGCTGCACCCTTACCAATTCTAGAAAGTTAAGGCCCATCTCATGTACTTGCGTGAATTTTCATGAAATGGTTGATTTATCTTTAATCCTCTATATTGACACTGGCAAAGCCTCTTGCAGGAACCGGGCACATACTTTTTTGTGTTCTGATTGCTTTCAGTTTATTTTTTAGTTGGTTTTTAGTTGTTGTGTATTTGGTTTGCACCACTCATGCGTGCTGCTACTCACATTCACAGTTGACTCAGATCCTGTAGTGACACCACCTGCCCACTTACATAGCATTTTAGTGCGTGCAGCACCTAATATTTTCTGGCACTGTCCCATGCGTTCAACCTTTATATAAGGTTGATTCCAATATGACGTGATTGACTTGCATAATGCCATTATGTAGAAACAGGTCTTTATTAAGATAGAAAGCTAAAGAGGTAGGTGTTTGATTAGCAGAACAGCTTGGCTCCGTTATGGCTGCAGACAAATTGAAGTGTTTCAGTAGCTAATCAGGAACAGTGTGCCCCAGATCGGAAAAAAAAAGTGACACCCCATCCCCCCCCCCGCCCAATTTCATCCTTCTGCGAACAGTAGAATTTGTAATTTTGGGAGAGTAGCTTGTTAACTTCCAAGCACAATATGAATCTAATTCAACTTGAAGCTCGCTTATTACCCTGCCTTTCCATGGCAAAAACTTATGATTATATTCAAGGAGCTGTGGCCCACAGTTATAAAAGCTTAGTTCACCCAGGCTGACCTTGTCAGATTCAGCAGTGATGTATAAACCTCGTTAGTGTTGAACATCATTCAGTCAGGACTGGATAGGATTGTAGGTTGTAAGTGATAACATTGTTTTTCATAACATGAAGTTTGTTTTTCATTCATCCATGTTCAGTACCCGCTTGTCATATGCAGGGTCGCAGGAGTCCAGCCTACCCTAGAGGCTATGGGCACAAGGCAGGGTTTCTATTAAAATATAACTTCGGTGTTTTCAAGATGACACTCTATTTAATACTGTGTCATTCCCTTATCATTCTAATAATGTGCTTTATATCCATAAATGAAGTTTTATCGAAACACTTCTTGATTAATGTAGAGGGCAGGAGCCTTAAACTTTGTTACCCTATGCATATGTTTCTTGTTGCTGAAGTCCATCCCTTCATTCTCCCAGGCTTGCTGGCCACTGTTCCTACTATTCAAGAGGAGGTAGAACCACCAGCGGTGGAGGACTCGAGTGCCCACAGCAACACTGGTACAACTGGTCTGTCCTGTTTGGATTATGTGCTGGGATAACGCTCCCGGATGGAGAATAAAGAAGTCGATTAGCCTTTAGCTAGTACCTCTTATTCCTATTCTAATTAAATACAGGAAAATTAAATGCATTTGAGTGGAGGGCATGTAAATTAACTAGAAGTTCTTCATTATTGATGATGTATCCAGTTAAATTCAGAACAGTATTTTAAAATAAATTTTAATAATGATGATGATTATAGTGCACCTTGGAGTACAATATTAGTTTCTATTACGTACTCCATCAGAACGGGGGACAAAATGCTGTCCAAATGGATAAATATTGAATTATTTGCGGTCATCATTGAAAATGCGGACGGCAAACACATTTGGTTGATTGGGTTTAACAGGGCTGGTTCTAATGGGTTTTCCGTCACAGACGTGTGCCCCGCTCAGCCTAGCAGAAAGGCTTTGCTGAGGAAGAGGGAGAGGCCAGCAGAGACGCGGAGAGCAGCTGCATGCACACAGCCCAAGGTGCAGCGCATCAGCTCGGCAGAGGGGAGTGCAGATGATCAGCAGTAGCAGTATGTACCACTGGAACTGGCTTATGCTTCATATGAACTACCCAGGCTCTTAAGCTGCATTGGTGCTTCCCAACATAGCAAATAAGGACTTCCTGTGTCTGGCTGAGTCCATAAATACTCTGAGTAACTATGAGTATTTGAACATATTTTACTATTTCTGATGTTTCTTCTCAGGAATATTTTACAACTTACAAGTTTAGCTTCCCTGCAGCTAGTGGCAGTCTGTGGTGTGACGTATGTGCTATGTGTCCCAGATGGCGCTGGCCGGACCTGGAGTGCAGCCTTCTGACGTGAGGCACGCAGGGTTTGCCTGATGTTCTCCTGCCCTGTGCTGCCCTCCTGTGCTCCCTGAGGTGTGAAAATGCTTCTTGACAGCAGCGTTCCTAAAAAAAACTAATGCAAATCAACAGCACAAAGATCAGCATAAAAGTAACGTGATGGTCGGAAATCTCACTGCAAGGTTACAGAAGATGCCCATGCCTGCCATTTCTGAATGTCTCTTGCATTTACAAAATGTTTGAGCAGTGCGGTGGTACTTATTTGTGGGTTTTTCCCGCTTTCTCTGTTATCCATGTGGTTTGGATTGTCTTTAACATAGCATGCCATTCCATTAAGCAATAAATCCAAAACACTCCAGTTTCCTAAATCAAAATTCAGTCTCTGCTGTTTGTACTGACTGTGCTGCCATCACATAATAGTTTAGGCATAATAATTATTCTCTGTATATCTGCTTTTTTTTAATCATCTAAAGTCTAAATTGTGTTAGATGAATAGACTTACGTACATGTGGGTTTTAGTAATTTAGTATTATTTAATCTTGTGAAAAGTAAAGTACTTTTTAACAAGAAGTCATTTTTCAACTTTGTAAGTGTCATATTGTTGAAGTTAATGAGGAGCTGTATATTACATCTGTGATCCCAAAAACAAGAGGGGACCACTACATTAGGTGTTTTGAGGAGGGGAATAGCTATTTGGAAAATGCTTCTAATTATGTTTAGAAAATGCCACAAAATGATCATTCCAAGGAAAGACTTTTAACCCTGATTTAAGTTTGACTTCATTTTACTCTTGTAGTGTTATAAAAATAACATTTATTTGATTTCTGAATTGATCGAAAGTTATAGTCACTTCTGTTTATAGCCCAGTTAACATCACAAATGCAATACTTTTATGTGGAAATTAGCGGGAGAACATTTTAAAATGAACTTGAGGAAACACTTCTTTACACAGTATGTAGTTAGAGTATGGAATAGTCTTCCTGCTAGTGTAGCGCAAGCTGAAACCCTGGGTTGCTTTAAATCAGAGCTATATAAGATTTTAACAACAATGAGCTATTAGTTAAGTTCTCCCCAAACGAGCTTGATGGGCCGAATGGCCTCCTCTCGTTTGTAAATTTCTTGTGTTTTTACATCTTCAAATGGGTTCCATCTAGTTGAAGGGTAAGTCTGTTATACAAGGCATTATCTGCTGGATCGTCAAAGACCTCATTTCCAGGCAAACTGAGATACAGGGCCTATCTGCACATCTTTTCTGATCTGGAACACTGGTAAAACATTGATAAAAATAACACAGATTTGTCTGGAAATAATACTGGAGATGCATTTATCTTCCAAGCCAAGTTTTAAATTACTGTATGTTTAGTAAACTGTACAAGAATTTATGTTTGGGCATGTAGTCCAGTATTAATTGAATCTTGTTGTTCTGGATCTGGCACAACTGGGTTAAATTTACATTATTTTATCAAGCATATTTGCCTAGATGTTTCAGAACATTTCTGGGGTTGTGGGGGTTGCACCACGCTCTTCATCAATGATCATGTGTTTTGGGATGCAGAATGTGAGTCACCCACAAAAGGCAGACATGCGTCTTCCACTTAAGTGCTGCATTACATTTTCACAGAACACATTAACAAACATTAACTTCATTGAGGTCCTGCTCAATATAATGTGAAGCCTCTTTGTTCCTACAAAACTCAAAATACAGGCCTAGAAATGCCATGACCAGCAATTATGAACAGACATCCCTAACAAGTAAGGCCCATGCTTCATGAAATCTTTAAGAATGCTATATCTACAAAATGATATTTATAAAAATATGATTTTTAATCCATGCAGGCTTTTATGCTCATGTGAAATGTATAGTAAATCTGCATTTTACATTATTTGTAAAGTACAATTTTCTTTTTCTTAGGCTTCTGTAACTATCATGTGCCTGTTATCTATGTTAAATATCAGGTGAGCTAGTAAAACGATATTTGTCAGGTTCCAGTAGCTGCAATTTTCAAGCAATACCACTGGGAGGCTCAATAGATTGTTTGGAAATCAGTTCTGTGTAATTAAGCAAAAAAAAGCACAAAAAGATTACAACTGAAAATGGGTCAAGCACTGCAATGATAATGATAATGAGCTCTGTGCTGGTAATCACATTTTAACCATACTTAAAATGTAATGTAACTTTATTTTAAACCAGAACTTTCAGAGACCTCCTGTCAAGGTTTTGTAGATATAAAAGATCCCGGGTGCTACACATATTTTAAAGCCGCACGACCTACATCACTGTACGGCTTTTTTTTTTTTTTTTGTTGTTTTAAATGACAGCCATGATACTCCTGCTAACAGTGAGTCTACAGCACCACACCTCCAGGGCTGGGGGTTCAACCTAGTCCCCAGCTGTGTGTGTCCATAAAGACTTATGAAATAAAGAGTTCCAGTTTTAAGATGGAGCCTATCCTATAATGCATCAGGCTGAGGAATACCCTGGACAAAATTCTAGTCCACCACAGCATATTTGCAGTCAATTTAGAGACACTGGCTCATCTATGTTTTGAGATCGTATGAGGCACACAGAAACAGCATGCTAACTCCACACACACACACACAACTGGGGACTAGGTTCAACCCTACTACCCTAAAGGTGTGAGACCACCATGCTGGTCTGGTAGTGAAGATGTCAAATATTGATATGAACACGATGCTGCCATGCTCTATTTTACATGCCATTCTGACAAGTCTCATAAACGTAGAACACAGTAAATGGTGTCATGCTGAAGGCACCAAAACATTACATCCTGTAAGGTGCATTGCCTGCAACGGAGCCCTTTGCTGGATGACGTGTAGGTTGGAGATGGTTCCATACCACATGTCAGTGGGATGTGAATTAATGATGATGTTGCTGTGCAGTATGTACATGTAGGTACACGCTAACCCTGGAAATCAGCATTATCGAAGTTATCAATATTTAGAAATATTTAACATTTATTTTATGCGTACGCCCAAATAAATACAAGCGTCTAATGATGTCAATTACACCCTAAATAAGCGTAATTTGTAGAACAGCGAGGTTCACTGCAGACTAATTAAGCTCCTGAATTTCATACGAACGTTTATATGATCTATACAAGTATATTTTAAAATATGAAAACAACATCGCTGCTGAAGTGAAATGAATGAAGTCAAACGCACAACTACTTTTCTATCACTAGGGGTAATCAGGGACGCGCCCCCGCTTGCTGGTCGTTTCGTGATCCATCCATCCAGCCGCCCGCACCCCGCCCCAGTCAGGCACAGGCACCCAGCCCGTATCGCAACATCGCCGTATTAGCTTACTGCTGTCTCAGAGGTAACGCATGCATGGATGAATAAGGGTGCAAATGGCGGATAGAGACAAACGCACACCGGCATCACCTGGATCTCCCTTCAGTGGCTTGCACATTGTATCTCCTCCCCATTTCAAGTAAGCGGCTTTCTCTGGAGCATTTATTCACTGTCGCCGGGTGCGGAAAGATTACAGCTGGAAAGGGATCAAGCGCTCAGGTTGTAAGCGTGCGCTGCGATGCTAAATGCTTGTTGATATCACTGAGATCAGCAGCCTACGGCTTTTATTCAGCCCCTTCATTGCAAACGAGATTAATTAAGAAAACACAATAATACCCTAAGTGGTGGAACGAATCCATTGAGAAACAATGTTTGTTTGTTGACATCATTTCTGTCATATGTAAATTGAAGGGCGTAGCCTGGCCCGATCGCTTAGGTGGAGACGGTGAACAGCATTAGCCCACTGAAACAATATCCTTTCATTAATAGTCGCATGTTGAAATAAATATTAACTAAACGTAAGAATACGATTCAATACAAGGTTACTGAAATTATATATTGCGTTTTGATTTCTTTAAAGTGAAATTTGATACGCATGTTACATATTCAGGTACCTGAATCTGTTACTATATTTGTACCTATGAGTTTAAAAAGACGTTGGGACAACATATTTGAAGCAAACGTTTAAATGGTTTAAATACCTTGCAGTTAGAGGTACCGAAATACGGTGTATGGAATTAATAGTGGTTGTAAAACTTTCATATTGTATTGATACATCTAAAAAGAAATGAAATGCTCTGTGGCACTGGTCAACTTACAGAAAATATTTGCATGCAGCTTATTGCATGAAAACTGTCATAACCAGGTCTGCATTGTGGGTCATGCTTTAAGGAAAACAGACACCCTTCCTATAAAAACAAGGTCTTTATTAATGCTGCTACAGACAGCTAACAACTGACACAACAGGAGCACTCAGCTTAACCACTACAAAACCACACCAAACCAAAAACACTACATTACAGCACAATGTTCCAGCACTTACTATTTACATCATACTCAAATACATATATTAATTTATTGACGATATCATAACATAAATGCTGCACAAGGCATGCAATGGTATGTAAATGATTATGTCTCTGCTGCCCAGCCCATGGCGTCACACTGGCCCCACCTAAGGGGTCAGTCGTCCCCAGTGACCACAGAGTGCCACAAATGCTACAAAGGCTGATGTTGTCACTATGGCTGCGGTCTTCGTTGCAGGGGGGTCAGGCCAGGGGCAGTACAGTGCCAGACGGTTCCTATGCAGCACCTCAGCCTTAGATCACTCGGGCAGCCACAAGTAATAAACGACAACGGCAAGCCACTGGAGGAGCTCCCCCTCCAGTTTCCAGTGATTGTCCAGTGATTGTCATCACATGGGCGACCTCCCCTCCTTGCGAATAAGGCAGTACACTTAAACTGGGTGCCTGTTGCCAAAGTGGTGCCCACAGCAGTGTGTGGTGAGCATCTTGCTGCAGAGTTGGCTTGTCTATGCCTCTAAGATGCCATCTGAGGTACCATAGGTACTTTGCAGATGAAGGGGAGTGGTGCAGTTCTTCACAATACCCAACCACTTGCACAACTGCAGACCTCGCCCAAATAGCTGCACCTCACCACACGCAGTTTCACCCCTAGTCGTTGTGCGGCATCTCCCGCACACTGAAACTTCAGGAAAGACTCCTCCACAAGCTGTGGTCACTGCGCGGTGGACAGGAACTGCGTGATCCATAACTATGAACACGTTGCGGTTCTTGGGGTCACTACAGGGGACGGGTGCCGGCATGTCCACCCCAACCCTCTCCATTAGCAACTGATATGCCTGCAGCGGCCCTCTGAGCTGGCGGCATGGTCCCTCTGAGTGGTGCATTTCCACAGAAATAGACGAGCAGCTTGGTGTCCTGGCTGCAGCAAGGCTAACAGGAGTGGTATTGTGTAAGCATAGCAACCAGGTGAGAAATGGCTGTTTGGTATGCAGCTGGAAGCACCTGCACTGGGGCCTCTCTGAGTGCCGATCTGAGTGCTGACGAAGTCTCATACCCCTAGTAGTACGAGGTGAGACCTAGGAAACTATAGAGCTCCACAGTGCTTTGCAGAGTCAGCCAGGCCTTTACCGTGGCAGTCTTTCCCGGTCCCAGCCGCCATGTCCTCATCACTTACTACATGACCCAGGAGCTCCATGGTAATTCCTACTGCCACCATCTCTAGGATGTGAACTACAGGCTGTCGCTTTCCAAACCCAGCAACACCTTTACCGAGCCAATCCTTCTGCAGTGCAATACTGAACCCAGGTCAAACCAACGCTGTAACTAGTCTCCATTTGCGGTTTGGCTTGGTTCCGGTATGCAAGTGGAAAAGCAGCATACGTCAAATACCTAAGAGTTTAAAACACTTTTATTGGTAAATTGTTGATTAGAATTCCTTATATACTGTACTTATATACTGTCTAATATATACGGTAAATAAGAATATTCAAGTTTCTGTTCAGTTCCTTTTCATATACGAACATATAAGTGTAGTCGTGCAATTCTTTTGGGAAATGAGAAGATTAGAGTTTGCACCTGTCCTGTATATGGCACGACCACTGCCTATTGAAAAATAAAATTCTGTGCTCGGTTTTGAACCAATATAGGAAGCGATTTGTCTGATATATGGGATATATGGGAGCCGTTATTTAGGGGACACGATGACAGTGAAAACTAGGAAAGATAACTATATTTCCCACTATGATGATGTTATATATTTTATTGTTGTTTGTATTGCAGTACAGTAGTGGGCACATTTAACCAAAAAGTTAGCTTCAATAACTGCTAACTCCAAAGTCAATAAAGCTAAACCGATAAACTAATTTAAAAATTTGGAAGCTGACGATAACTGCTGACTTTTATCATATGAATTACTTCAGTTTGGCTTTTAGCTCTGAAACTCTTAAAAACAAACCTAGAGAGCTTCACTTTTAACCTGTTTCACACTGAAGTCCCATCTGTAAGGCTAGAGTGATTACCAGGGGATATTTAGGATTTACCCAATTGGATTAAATACATTAATTTGCATAGATCTTTTCTTTCCATGATACTCTGTTTGAGAGATGTAAGTGTTTTTCTCAATTTCATAATTGGCCCATGCTGACATTTTCCCAACAGTGAAGCTGCTTGGGGACTTGGGGACAAACATGGTGCCATTTAACCGCAACTAGGAAGGCAGGTCTCAGCTCTTTATTGTTCTATAGCTCTGTCAATCAGAACCTGGAAAATAAAACTTAAAATCTGACAAGTTATCTGGCTAAGCACGAAATCCAGCTTTGTTACACAGGCTTCTGTTCTCCGTTTAGTTCAGGGAATTCCAGTTTAAATGTACTTTATCTTTGTTCACGTACATTTAACCCAGACTACCTTAAATCCAACCAATCATGTCTTTTGTTTACAAATAGTCAACCAGCAGCGTGCCAGATAGACATGCTTACAGCAGACTGAAACAAGTATGTATGATTTTAGGGTTTACGAATGTTTACTCATTTTTCCACCATTAAAAGTTAGTAGAAATAAATTTAGCTGAGACTAACTGGTCTGTTAACAGGTTACAAAGTTAGCAGAAATGCTAACTATGCTAACAAAAAAAAGTTAGCTTCTCTAATTAGTGGTTAGCAGATTATCAGAACCCTGCCCACCACTGTTGCAGTGTGATGTACAGCAAAACAGTAATGGAAAGCTGTGCAGCCTACTCATTCAAATAAAAGTCAGATACATTTTAAAAACACTACCTGCTGTGTAAATATGTAAATGGCACTCAAATGAGCACAAGCTATAGTTTTTATCCACTAAAAAAGTAGAGGAGAATAAATTTGGAATGGAAGACATATTTTGTATTTAACATCTCTGACACTTCACTCAAAGATGCTTTGTTGTTTGAATGCTTTGTTATAACAACAGGGGCTCGGAAACATGCATGCATACATTGTCTATTACCATACCAGGTATTAAGAATTAGATGACCACAATGCCTCATTTTCACAATTCAGTTGGTTGAACCATTGGGCATGTAGCAGATCTAGCAGAATAAGAACGAGTTGGATTGGCCCGATCCGTCTAATAGGTCTGTGTAGGTGCCGATACTGATTTGAATATGGGATCGGTGCATCTCTGTTTTCAGTCTCTCTTCAGTAAATATATATTTAAATAAGTTTTGCAATAATAAGTTGAATGATGTATTTATTTGACAATAGATTGACACATAATTAAACATAGATTGACACATATAGTAAAAGATATGTCACAATATATCACATATTCCCCATAACCAGTAGCTGTTGCAGCCATAGTTTTCAGCCCCGGTCTAGTATCATATTCTCCTTTTACACTGGAACAATACACACTGTGGTATTAATGTACAATATCTACACTGGATCCTATTGTTTAGGTGTTTAATGAATGATGTTGAGAGGCAATGTTAAATATTCCTCCAATCCTTCATCTGCGTACAGTACATTCTATAAGGAAACTACAGGTGCACAATCTTCTTATGAACAGATAGCATAAGATATCTGCTCCTTAGTTTTTGAAAAACTCAGGTAAACAATGCAATTAAGACTGCTTTGATGAAAGCATATAATTAATTTAATTTTAATTGGTTGAATGTTGTGTCAATAACTGTTGATTGGTCAGTCATAGCTAATGGATGGGTTCTGGGCTCCATGCCCACAGTGCAGGGGGAATCGTGGATTATGTTACGGTCCATGTGTACCACAGGCATCATGAAAATCACATTATTGTAATTTTCAGAGAGTGCAGCTCTTAAGGGGCTTGGAATGCCGTTATCTGTGCGCTAATGTGAAAATAATTAGGCTTGTGAATGTCAGAGGTGAATGTTCCCTCAATAAATCCGAACCCACTTCGCACTGGAGTAGTTTTTAGATATTAGGGTGACCACAAGATGTATGTGTTCAGGAACATGTTCAGGAAACAATAAATTTCATCATTTCAATTCATTCATTCATTCATTCATTCTCTCTCTCTCTCTCTCTCTCTCTCTCTCTCTCACTCACTCTCTGTGGATTAAGTTTATATTACAGTGGTACCTTGGTTCTCGAACTTAGTCCATTCCGGATTCCAGATCGAATCCTAAAAAGTTCAAGTTCTGATCAAATTTTTCCCATAAGAAATAATGGAAAACCAATTAATTGGTTCCCGGCCCCCCAAAATTGCACTTAAATATGTTTTTTCTTCTTTTTTAGCATTTATACACAAAATCAACAGGATAAAAGAAGAAGAGCTTTTTTTTCTTAATGGCTTCCAAAACGATAAAGATCTTATCCCAACATTATCCCTGTTCTGCCCCGATCATCCACGCCTTCCGTGTGTCACGCTCCCTCGTTAACCTTGTGTGGGATCCCCATGTGATCAGCTGTTTCTGGTTGTCGTCATTAGTCCTCTGTATTAAGTCCGCGTTTCAGTTTGTTTCCTCAGTCCGGTCATTGTGTGCGCTCAACTTGCTTACAGCGCTGGCTTAAACGCATTCTGATCCTGACGCAATGCTTTATGGTTAGATGCATTGTGACCTCTCACCCGGCTACACAAACTGGAACCGCTTCCGTGGCGACACACCTTTGCCCTTATTGGCTGAAGAGTTTAGTTACACGCATGACGTTTGTATCCCAGGCAGTTCAGTTGCGTAATCTACTATTTCTCAGCAGTGAGAACTGGTTTTCAGTTAATTTACCTGGTAAAATGACATTTAAATAAATAACATAAATGTTCTAATAGTAAAGTTAGTGGTTTATTTATTATTTATTGTAATGTTGCGCTGCTTTATTTGGTTAATCGTCCAGTCTGTGAAGAAGTAGGAATTGTATTCAAATAAGAATTGCTTTGCAGTATGACTCATTTCCTGGCGTGTACAACTTATATTAGGTAATCATTCATGGTTCAACTTCTGATATTCAGATTGAGTTCTAGGTCAAATTGGTTTGTTTGACTTTCAAGAAATTCGAGTTCTAGTGAGTTTGATAACCGAAGTAGCACTGTATATAAAAATGTGATAAAGGCCTGTTTTTTTTTTTTTACTACGTGGGGACCATTTTTCAGGATCCCACAAAGATCTGTGAATGCAATCAAAACAGTTAAAATTCCTAAAGTCTCTTATTTTGGTTACTTATGGTTAGGGCTGTGTTGGGGTTAACCTATTCATCTGGGATTAAAGTTTTCCCCATAGATATGAATGGAGAGTCCCCACAAAGATATAATTACAAACCTGTGTGCATGTATGTGCTATGCCTATGAGAAATGTATGTGTGTATACTGAAGTGATTTTTTTTCTTACACCCTGGAAGGATGCACAATGATGAAATATGTATTTATTGTCAAATGTAATAAATGTACTCAAATCTTTTTTCTTTTATTGAGAGTTTTTATCAGAGGTGGAGATTTCAGGTCCAGAAAGTAAAAATCCAGACAAAGATTTTGTTTCAACCAAACAGCTGAGTACTCTGTGACTGAATCTTTATACTCAGCTGGCCATCCAGACAACATCTTTTTCAGAAAATGCCATTCTGTGTGTATGACAATAGCATGGCTCCATAGTAGAAGAGTCCACGTGCTAGACTGGTCTGTCCTCAGAGCAGACCTGTCACCCACTGAAAAAAATTGCCGCATCATTAAAGAAAAATACAACAAAGAAGACCCTGAATTGTTGAGCATCTTAAATCCTATATCAGGCAAGAATGGGTCAACATTTGTCTTTCAAAATTCCAGCAACTGGTCTCCACAGTTCTCAAACACTCACAGAGTGTTTTTAAGAAGAAGAGGTGAGGCAACACAATGGTATACAGGCCCCTGTCCCACCCTTTTTTGAAACGTTGCTGCAAATTCAAATCTAGCATATATTTGTCATAAATCTATAACATTTTTCAGTTGCAACATTTGATATGTTTTTTTCAGTTGAAGATTTATGTGATTTGTAAGTGATTGCATTCTGTTTTTAGGTACATTTTAGTCCCAACTTTTTTGGAAACGGGGTTTAGAACAGCAGGGCCTTCGTGTCTCTGGTTGTGAGGGACTTGTGGGTCACTGGGCAATTATCAAAACAGAAGTGGTTGTAATGTCATGAGGTAATGCAGGCAAGTGAGCTTGGTGGGTCAGCTGATGGAAACCTCAGCTGAGCCTGCTAATGGCTCATTAGGCCAGTCCTATAACTTTAACTGTTAAGGGGGATTCCTAGCCATTGTGCTATCATTTGAGCTCAGATCACACAAAACTGCTGCCAAGCACATTGCTGATGTCTAGTTATAAATATCCCATACTTCTTCACTTAATGCTCTCATTTTTTTCTTACACAAGAATATGAAAGGATTTTACAGAATTATACTTCATGCTTAATTCTAATTTGTTTTTTCCATCCATCTTCTAACCACTGGAACTTATTTCAGGCAGCACATGGAACATGCTGGGGGAGCATGTTGAGTGGGATGCCAGACCATTGCAGGACACTCAAATTAAAGAGAGGCATCTTACAGCCGTTTTGTTACCCCATGGTGACTATAAGACCTGTAATTATAATATTATTATTAGTTGATGCTTTGTAGCAAACGTGTAAGCAGCAGTTGTGTGGATTAAAATAAAATACAACATCACTTAATGGCAGGGATGCGTTCTGAGAAATGCATTGTTAGGCGATTTTGTCATTGTGCGAATGTCGACTTACACATCATGCTTTACAGTAAACTTTTTACATAACTAATAAGTGTACGCTGTAAAACAACAATACAAAGTAGAGTATAGTAAATGCACAGATCAGTAACATTATCGTTATCGAGTATCATAATCTTACAGGACCACTATCATATATGCGTTCTGTCTGACCAAAACGTTATGTGACACATGACTGTACTTCATATCTCCTAATGTATTTTAATTAGGAATGTGGGGTAAATTATTAGTGAGAGAGAAAAAAGCAGCACTCTGAAGTGTACACTATGAAGTACACACTCTAGTTTTTTTTTAGCCAGCTAGTCTTTTGATCTGTATTGTGCGTGGCCAGAATCCTGGGATAATGCAGTGTAAGCCCACTAAGGCGCAGCATCAGCGCACAAGGCACCAAAAAGCTGTCAGAGTATCATAACAAATTACATGCAACCTCACAAATGCGCCAGCTTTGCTGCCTGAGGCTTGGGCAGACAAGCTTAAATGCAGTCATACACTGGCAGTGCACAGAAAGCCCGGCTGTTTTGAAGTAAGCAGGCATGACACAGCTATTACAGCTTATCTTGCCAGACATTTTTTAATTACCTTATTCAGTCTGTTTTTGCCTCTCAGAGGAAAATGCCATTTATATTGTAAATGAATTGGTGTCAACAACAACTTTTCTTTGAATGATGCCCAGCCTGAGCATGGTTTTCTGGTATTGTGTATTTGAACTCACAGATAACTGTGTTCCCTGGACTTAACTGTGTTCCCTGGAATACATAACTGTGTTCCCTGGAATACATATGGTTTTGGCACCAGTCCAGCACATCTTACTGATTTTTGAGGTGATAACTCAAAAATCGTTTGAAGGATCTTTTTCAAACTTCGCAGAAGATTCGTATTTGTGCTGAACTGGAATTAGTTACATTTTGATACAGATTACCTGAAAACGCCGATTAGTGGCAGCAAATGGAAGTTGGGACAGCAGACATTTGACATGTGAATCTAAGTCAAAAAGTATTTGACAGATATTTTTCAGTGTTCGTAGACATGTTATAAGGGTGAAGCTTTGGATCTGATTGAATTTTAAGACAAATTGCACCAAAATTGAAGCAACACACCTAGTGACTTGATCTTGTTAGCATGATAACTCAAAAATTATTTGCCCAAAAGTTTCCCAACTTCTTAGACACATTGTATGGCAGAAGATCTGAACCATTTCAAATTCTGAGACAAATCAAACCAAAATTGAAGCAACAGTGCTTAGTGACAGCAAAGAGAAGGATTATCCTCACAAAAAATATTAAATGAAAATCTGCATTAAAAAGTACACTTATTCAGATCCAAAATTCAACGCAATGATAGTTGGGCAGCAAATTCGAAACTGAAAGACAGAAGGCAGCTGAGAGCAAAAACGAAGCTTGCAGCCGCCATCTTGCGAATACAGCCACCTGCTAACTAAATGTATTCCATGGATCTTTAGCAAACTTCCCAGGAACATTGTACTGTTGGGCATGAGATGATTTTCTGAATATTATATAATAAAGTTTATATGGATTTTCCATCACTAGCCGCCTCCCCATTCTGCAAATTTTACTCATTCATAGCAGTCCAGTAGCTGGTCAGCAAATGAAGCCCTGTAGAGTGGTAGATTTCCAGGAGTAGGGTTGGTGACCAGTGACCACTGCTCTGCATTGTTCACAGAACTATTAGATAAGTCCTATTCCTGGAGATAATTCTTTCCACGAGTTGGGCAGATTTATAAATGTAAAATCAGAAGATTTCTCTTGCCCCAAAATGTATTTAAAAGGAAAATATTATATCAGTTGGTTACAAACAAAAATAAAAGAAAAATATTTGATTATCAGTACGCACAATTATTAGGCAGTCAGAAACTAAGTGGATTTTAACTTTCACCTTCAGCAGAAATAATAAAAACAGTTTTAGGTATTCAATCCATATAAACTATTTACCTAGATTAATGTCCACCTGTGTAGCCACCTTTCTTCTCAATAACCATCATGAGCCTGTTTAATTGCATCCTGTATCAGCTGAGGTAGCTAATGCGAAGTGTGTTGCTTGCCGTCTTGGTAAGAGAGTAGAGGCATACCGCTTATTTCAAAAAGATTTATGACCTAAAGGTCAAAAGGTTACGGGTCAACAGTTCACATGGTGGGGCGGGGTTGAGGCATGGTTGGGGCATGGTTTGGTTGTAGCCAGGTGACAACAAGTGTAATTTCTAGATGTTGGGAGAGGGGTTCTTTTTCTTTATTGTTTAATTTTATAATTATTATTATTTATAAATTTTTATTATATTTGAGTTAATATTTATTTAAGTTATTATACTTAATTATTTATTTTATTAAATTGTTATTTATTTAATTATTATGTATTTTATTTTGAGGACGAGTATGCTTATGAGTAGGGTCGGAATAGCCCCTCCGGTGCTATGAGGGTGATGGCTGATGGTGCTGAGTGCGGACCTGAGCGCAACGCTGAGCGAGTCGATTACCTGATTGAGCGTGAGCGTACACCAGGTCTGGTGCGGTACTGTGGGAAGGTCCCGTTGGGTCCGGAGCGTATAAATGTTGTACGAAGTGCACACTCTGAAGTGTACACTACGAAGTGCACACTCTGAAGTGTACACTACGAAGTGCGCACTCCGAAGTGTACACTCTGTAGTCGCACTCTGAAGTGTACACTACGAAGTGCGCACTCCGAAGTGTACACTCTGTAGTGCGCACTCTGAAGTGTACACTACGAAGTACACACTCTGAAGTGCGCACTCTAAAGTGTACACTCCGAAGTGTAGACTCTGAAGTGTACACTACGAAGTACACACTCTGAAGTGCGCACTCTGAAGTGTACACTACGAAGTACACACTCTGAAGTGCGCACTCTAAAGTGTACACTCCGAAGTGTAG
>JABFEA020000010.1:23321830-23339621 GCA_019775915.2 Cyphomyrus plagiostoma | reverse complement strand
CCCCCCCTCCCCCCCCCCCCCCCCCCCCCCCCCCCCCCCCCCCCCCCCCCCCCCCTCTCAAAATTTAAGCAGTTCCAGTTTGGCATCCATACAATGTCTCTGCAAAGGTTGAAAATGATACATCAACTAGTTTTGAGTTTTATCTTAATGATGTCATGTGAAAACTATCTTTTTTTGCTATTACTATGCGCAGCTGTAATTTTGGGGTGATCTGTCTCATAATTTAATAAATTCCTGTTCAACACCCATTAAATACTTATGCTATGTTTGAAAAAAGATTTGTGAAATATTTATGGCGCTAAAGGGATCAAAACTCTGAAACTGCTGTTTTGTACTATCACCATGCGCCACTCCTTCAATTTTGGGGCAATCTGTTATGTAATCTAAGCAGTTCTACTTCATCACCCATACAAAGCCTCTGCAAACAGTTTTTGAGTTATCTTCTTAACAAGAAAAGTCTCTGCAGAGGCAGACTGGTCTGAAAACCATATATATATTCCCCAGAGTCTAGGGAATACAATAATTTCACACATCAAGGCAACAAGGACTCGGCTCGTGTGACAAAAGACAATTCATATTAGGATCAAGCATGAGTAACTGTAGGAGTTCCTAGCATGATTGTAACACTAGAACCATCATCATAGTAAACAGGTCAACCTGTTTTTTAAAGCAGATCTTTAATGCCATGTTATTATACCTAAATTGTATTGACATACAGATTTCAACTTTTTGTGAGGGAAATCAATCTCTGACTTAGAGCCAAAGGTAGTTAGGAATGCAAACAACAGCAATTAAACAGACACTACAGATAAACAACTAAAATATTTATTAAATGAAAAAATGTACAGAGTTCTCCATCACAATGCTGACTTTTAGTGAACTCAGAAGAGATACTGTACACCATAAAATATTACACTGAGTGCTTGAATGAAATATTTAGCCAGTTTGTGAGTTGAATATTTTTTTCCAAAAGCCATCAAATTATGACAGGACGTTTTCTTGTGTATTTCATTCAGGTTCTTTCTAAAGGACAATTTTATGGCAGATAAAATCAATTAATTACAATGTGACACCAAATGTGAGATCAGCAATATATTAGAAGTGCAATTCGTATTGTTCAAGGCTGATCATTATTCTTTCCATATTTTTCCTCATTAGAATTGACAGATTTCATTGCTGTCAGATAATAGAAATAATAATCAGTGCTTCTATGCTAACCAATACTACGAGTTTTGGACAATAATACACACACAAAATCAGTGTTATTAAAAAATACACACTTTGCTTTCTCCTACAAGTAGGTAGCTTAGGACTGAAGAATCTATATTAACACGTCCAGTGTCTTCTCAATATAGTCCTAGCTTTACACAGTATTTACAGACAAGGAACCCCCACCAAATTCAGATAAATACACAATTTTGGAAATTATGAACAAAAGCTCAGTATTTTACATTTACACAGAAAATCTAAGGGAAAATGTTTTAGTCATTTCATATAGCGCCATTTCAATTTATATTTCCACAAATGACAAAAGGAGAGGGGGCTGTTTTGAGTACTGAGAAAAAAAAAAACTGGCATTGTTAGCTTGTCTCGGCCAATCGCTACTGTGCTACTCCAAGGCTCATCCTATGCATGTGTGTGTGCATATATACATCATGCATAGTATTGTGCAAGAGTCAAAGAAAATGATCTTCACTGTATATCTCCTTAGCATTTTAAGAAGATCTTCAAAAGTAACCCTGGCAGCCCTAATATACCCATGTATACTTTGGCCACTAGTACACCTTGTTTGGCTAAACAGTACATTTCTTATTATTTAACTAATTAAAATATCTAATTAATTGAGCTGTGGTTAAATTTAGTGAATATATGTAATGAATGCTGTGCCCCTTAGGAGCGGTTTGGGAACTGAAGTGGTGTTCTTCTAGCCAGCCCACAGTATGCCAGTGACTTCATGAAGAACAGAACAAATTCTTGCTAGTTTTTGTTGTGTTATGGATAATTTCTAATGTTAAATTGTGTTTTTTTTTGACCAGACACACAAGTACTAACCAGATAATGAGCTTTAAACATTTTCTTTGACTGCCGAAGACGTTTGCACAGTACATAGTAATATATTTATAAATACACATACGCACACACATACACAAGAAAGAGGGTTTCTCTCTGACATTTTGTCACTGTTAATATGAGAACATTTCTTGCAGGAATTTGTCTACCAAGGACATTTTTTTGGAGTATGGACAGTAGAGACATGTCCCTTCCAATATTATGGGAGTACTGTGTGTGTTTGGTGGAGTGGGTTTGGGGCTGATTTGGCCCTTACCAACATTGAAACCAAACATACGCCCTTGCTTCCTACCTACTGAATTTGCTACTGTGCACAACTTTATCCTGATTTTAGGAATGTCTTCAGTTATTAGACTATGTAAACTACTTATTTAGCTGGGCAATTGTTGGGTACTGGTTCTCATTGAAAGGGGAGCCCCCATGATGGGGTTATACAGTTGCGAGCTCGGAAATTGAGAGGGAGGCTGTTGCTCTTTCAAAAAATATTTTCCCTTCTTAAACATATCAGTAACAGTGCTGCCAGTAACCTGCTTAGTTCATTTTGCTTCTTTTTTGACGAACAAAAACCTAAAAACATGGCACACTGACCAAGGAGGACCAGGCGAAATCGTGGGTTGATCTCACTTTTGTGACAGACACATTCAGTCAACTAGAGCGTTAGCAGCCTCTCCTGGTGCTACAGCCAGTAGAGCGACCGTTCTTTCTGAAAGCAAAGCTCCAGTCGCCTCCAAGGTGTTGACACTCAGGCCATACTCTGGTGTATCGCAGGACAAAAATAAAACTTAAAAAATAACAGAGCTAGCTCTTTAAACCAGAGAAGAACTCTAACCCTTCAGTAAGAGCTGTGTTTAGTTGTTCATAAGACATTCCAATTCCACTGAACAGCAGGCATTCCCATTCTACAGAAGAGGAAGAAAATTGTCATTAGTAGCTACCCAGGTAAATACAGTGTCATGTGTTACCCTGCGTGCAGGGAACCCTGGCAGCAAATTTTATTACCTTGCATATGCATGTGGTACAGGGAGACCCAGGCACGTCCCACACGGAGCCACTGAGGCGTGTGATGCCAGCGCTGTCCACGCACGTTTTCCTGACGTCGTAGCTGATGTTGTCAGCGAGGCAGGGGTCTGTGACACAGCGTGGGCAGCACTCCCCCTCAGACACGGCCGTGTACTCGCAGGAGAGCATGGGACAAGCTAGGGGCCAGCAGTCCACCTCTCCTGCCTGGTACATACAGAGGAGGAAGAGAAGGATGAAGGATGATTGGCGTGCGTGATGAAGCCGCCAAGACGGCATTCGATCAGGCAATTCTTACATGATGAACCATAAATGGAGGCTGGGTGGAAGATATTAATCATACAGTCACCTGCAGGCAGAAACTATAAAAAATGCCGTTTTGGCCAAGTGGCGCATGAGCTCCAGGTTACTGTCCCATTATTTCCCAGTTAATTGCAAAGCTGTCACTGTAACATGAGTCCTAGTCAAATTAGGCAGCCACAGCACTTGCCAATTAGGAAAAATGAAATAAGCCACTCCAAAGTAAGAAAGGTCACGTTTTAGCGATAGAGATCAAAATTGCATGCATTAAAATAATAATTGGTTACTGTCGGTATACTCACTGCCTTTTACAAATTAGCTTCAATTACTTACACATACATTCATTTCTTATTTCATCAAAATTCAAATTAGTGCAAACTTAATAAAAAAAAAAACTCAGAGTTGTCTAACATTTACAGCTTATTTTGTGGTTCCTCCTCTAGCTCTGTTCCTTTAACAATATTATTAACAAATTATTATTATTACTATGTATGAATGTCTACTGCATCAACACATTAAACCATTTTATGGTTGTCTACCAACAAAAGGATTGAAATACTACATTGTGTTTAAAGATCATGTTTTATATTATACATCTATTTAATAACAAATACATAGAGCAGTGTTTCCCAATCCGGTCCATGGGGACCCACAGACAGTTCATGTTTTTGCGCCCTCCCAGCTCCCTGCCATACAAACCACATAATAAATGTATCTTAAAGGAGTCAGTTACTAGCATTTCCTAGCCAAAAAATATGACCCAGTGCTGTGAGTATACAGACCAGACATCTGCACTGCTGACAGCTGTAGATCCACTTGTCCCCGCTGTGGTAGAGCATGCTGCCACTCTGGTGTACACACTGGCTACTCTGTCGAGTGTCACACTCTGGACAGCATAGCAAATCTACACTGCGGTTCTGGCAGTCACATGCCATCCGCCTACATGTGACTGTGCCGTCCTGATGAAAAGAACAGGGGTTGTTGTATTAAAGCAGAGGTCATTACTGGCAGAGCTGAATTCCCCGCTGTTCCACTGCTGCAAGGGTTTTTGGGGCACATCCAGTAAGAAACTGTATGGCACTGACAGAAAAGCAATGGAATGGACTTTTACCTCAGAAAAAAACGGTGATATTAGATTAACCCTGCATTTTTTGCTGAACAAAGAAATATCTGTAATAGTCAAGAGCAGAAATTTCTCAAAGTAAGTCATATTTCATAATCAAGGAGATGGCTATATAAGACAGAAAGCATCTTGAGAGTACTTGTAAGCTTTGCAGTCTAGTTCAAGGTGATCTTAGTGACAGGCATCCTCCACAGAATGCTTTGGCATTCATGGCATATTCATGCTTGTGAGAGATGCTGGTACATAAAGTACCTCAGTATAACTAAAGAGTAAACGGTAAAATTTACTGAGGCACATAAGCCCCTTTAAGACCCATTGAGGTGAATTATGAGCACCTCTTTGGGTAATATCATACTGATTTCTTTACAGTGTGCTTCAGCTGTAACCCGAATGGTGAAAAAAAAACCTTATGATATATTTGCCTATTTCAAGAAAAGAGAAATGAAATAAAGACCTGCAGAATTATGGATGCTGCATTAAGACACACCAGCTCTGGGAACAAACAGAATATAACCCATATATACAGGGGTTTCAGTTTGGACGAGCCTGCTTAACACGGGCAGAGCTTCTGCGTTCTGAGTTACCCACCTTGCAAGAGCATACAGAGCAGCGATCCTGTTCCAGAGTCCAGACTTGCCCGTTCTGCTTAAGCGCCCCCTGGTGGAGGCAGTCTCCCGTGCATGGAGGGCTGGAAGTGCACAAGCAGTCAAAGCTCCCCTGCAGGTTCACACACGCAGAGTCATTCCAGCAGGTGTGTGTCTGTGTGGCACACTCGTCAATGTCTGCAACACACACAGGAACACGCTGGACAGTGCGCACACATCAGCATTTATTCATGTGTGAAATACACAGACATTACATACATTTATCTGCTGTGCTCCTTTTGAACCTGGATGTATATGAGTGAGCTACATCACATTCTTCAGGCCACAGATGTACCAACTGATGCATATGTCGATATGCTGTGTAGATACAGTAAATCTTTACAAATCAATAAAATTACACAATACTTCCTAGTTATGAATTCATATGTTCATTTTATTCCAAATAAATCTTTGCCAGGCTTCAAGACAGGGGAGACTGATTTGAGACAGCTGTACAGAAGGACATTAAAATAGTATACAAATCTTCCACACTTGTTTTCAATGTATACAATATAGTGTGATTACAAATGATAATGTGTGCGATCACAATTTTCTGTCAAATAAGGTGAAACTCAGAAAAGTAATCGGCATCCACCCTTCTGCATTACGAACAAAATGCAAAACTGAGACTGAGACAGCTTTCTGATGCTGGGCAGTTTGTTTCCAGAATGCCTTGATAATCTTCTGATTTCATTGTGCTGCGCACAGATTTCAAGGCACCCGAGGGAGCACAGCAATCACATAACATTACTGAGGCTGCTTCATGTTTTACAATAAGGACGGTATTCTATTCTTCGAAAGCATCGTTTTGTCTTCTGTGAACATGCTGTGACTTACCAAAAAGCTCTAATCTGGTTTCATCTGTCTAAAGGAAATTCTTCCAGATGGACTATGGCCTGTCAACATGCATTTCAGCAAGCTCCAGTTTTTTTGTGTCTGTATTTCTGGAGTGGGGGTCTTCTACTATGAAGCCCGCTTTCCTTCAGACAGCGATGGATGGTGAGACTTGAAACTATAGTAACTTGATTGTGATGGTCAGCCTGGTTCTGTGGCTATGTCAAGGGTGGTTGCCTGTATACTGTGCCACAGACCATAAAGTTCTTGATAATATTAGCAACCGTGGTCACAGGAACATGAAGCTCTTTGGAGATGGTCTTCTACCCTTTGCTTGGCTATTACCTCCATCCATTCCTCTTTGCTTTTCCTTCTCCATGTTCTGTGTGATAACCCATAATGATAGAAAACTGTGCAATGTTTTCTATTCAATTGGTCTGAGTGACTGACTATAAGACAGAGGACATCTGTGATACTCCATCCATCCATCCATTCTCCTCTGCGCACATGATTCCAGGTCTCAGGGGGCAGCAAGCAGTCACCCCAGCCACCTCTGTCAGCTCCTCCAAAGGAATATGGAATATTTTGCTATATTACTTGCAATATTTCTGGGCCCATATTCATAAGGTATCTTAAGGCTAAAAGTAGCTCCTAAATTGCCTATTTAGGAGAAACTCCTAAAAAAATGGGTGTATCAGTTGTTAATGTAGGACCACAAATTTTTTTTGACTAAGAGCAATTTATAAAGCCCATTAGCGCTAGAACTAAGAAGAAGCCACGAGGAATCCTAAGTCACTAAGACCATTTCACAAACAGTCACAAAATGGCTGCTATCAATCCACATTGCAATGTCTTGGAAACATTAAACAAATGTTGAATTGCTTAAAGGATACCACTTCAGTCGGGAGAAAATAGTGGTTTCTGTGGAGCTTGTGAGGGAAGTAATAACATCGACAAACAAGCCGACATAACCCAATCGTAGACAGTGGAAACTGCTTATAGTGATCATTATAACAGTTTTTTTATGTCTCAGGCAGATTACCATCTAATTGACATTTCTATATTTTGTCAGGGTCAGTGCCCTCTGATCCCTCCTCCTGTAATCCTTCACCATATGGCCAGCAGGCATTGCTGGTCATTGTACCTTTCCCCCTTGCTTAGTTCCTGGTCTTCCTTAATGTGTTTCCCCCATTCCCAGGACTGCACCACAGCATATAAACCTGGGGGTTATGGGTTCAAGGCTGGTACATTACAGTCTCACCTGTTCCAGTGTTTTTAGTTTTTGTTTTCCTAGTCTGTCTATCATAGTTCTCGCATCCATGGACCACTCTCCTTGTGTTAGGATTTGGTTTTTTGCAGTTGTACTTTGTATCAGCTTCCAATGTTTGATTAGTGTTTTCTAGTTTAACCTTCACAGTTCTGTGATACCTCCCCGTTCATTACTTTTACCTGTTGCTCATTGTGTTCTGTCTGATTGGTTGTTAAGTTAATACTTCTCTCCTGTGTCCTCGTTAGCTCAGTCTGGTTTGTGTATTTAAGTACTTGCCTTAGTTTATTCCCCCAGTTAGTCATTCCGTTAGTTTGTGGCTGCGTGTGCCTGGTCAGTTACAGTGTCTGATACTCTGTTCCCTTGCCCACTTATGCTCCCTGCATTGCTTGGTTTCCCTAGTTGTTCCCTTTTGATACTTTTGTAGGTAGTTATTTCTTATTTCTCCCTTTTGCTTTTGACCCTACGTGGTCCTATTATTTTGTAGAGATGGCAATTTTGAATCATCGAAACAATTTCGAAACATTCGAGACAAACAAGGTTTCGAAACGGTTCAAAGTTTTGAAACACTAGCTGTGCACAGCCTGCTGGCAAAAACCAGAACTGCAGCTATAGCAAATACGGCAATATCTATTGCAGCAAGTTTCGAATCTCACGAAGCTTGAACCGTCAAATATGTGCATAATACAATATAACTCCTTTTTGATTATTTTAATATTCTGTCATAGGAATCCCATTACTACAATTAGCGTGTGATAGCTTTTTGCAAACCTTAATTCAACTACTGTATAAATCATAAAAACGTTAGATTATTCATGTCTCTTAATTGTGTATGGTCGCGAAACCTCTTTCACTAATATCAGTCTGTATGTCCACTTCAATGGCCTCCATAATGGAGCATATGTGTACTTTAGCTGTTAGAAACATAAATCAAACTGAATCTAAGAAAAACCTTGATATTACATGTACTATAACTGTGTCCCTCGCTATACTTATGCCTAAATCATACTAACTGCTAACCTGTTTCACTAATACAATTGAATGTCAAATAACAATAATCACCAAACTACTCGCTCAAACCAACAACGCCACAAACACCCTACATGATTTTTTTCCGGGGTTTTTTTTTTTTGTTTATTTCTCTCACCGTGAACAATGACACGGTGGTCACGTGACTGATGTTTCGAAACATATCGCAAACTCCGTATCAAGACCAGAAGTTTAGAACGTCTTTGGAACGGATCGATCCTGGGTGCCGAAATTGCCATCTCTATTGTTTTGTACTTCATCCAGTGTGTTCAGTTTCCTGAATAAACACCTGTTGTCTTGTGAGCCACCAGTGGATCATCACCCTCTTCTTGCCTGGACCATGCCTCGCTGTCATGATTTTATACATAAATCAGGGACCGGTAACCTGTCCATACACAGACAAGCCAAATTACAGTTTTTCTCGATTGCTTTGGCACATTTTATGAAACATACGACAATGAACATTAAGCACCTTATGTGACATAACACAGCACATTTACCTATAACACAAGCGACAATGGAGAACTGTTTACAGGGCTGGCATCAGTCTAACCTGCCATATTGCTCACCAGTACCTCTGCACTACACCCCAAGTCCTGGAAGCATTAAGGACAGTGGCGAATCCTCAATCCCCAGCCGTTCTGATCAGTCCCTGCTGCTGGAGTACTCACCACCGGTCCTGGCGATGACTGCTCTGAGCTGGGTCAGGGGCTGGTATGGCGCCAAGCAGTCACAGTGCAGCACAGTCCTGCACCGCTCAGGCATTGGCACCCTGTACACCACTCCGGATATCCATCCCAGGACCTCCCTAGGGCCCCTCCAGTGGCTGTCGAGGTTGGCTCTCCACCCCTTCTTCTTGATGGAGCAGTATACCCAAACAGGCTCCCTAGGTTGGAAGGCATGTCCCGACAGTGAATGTCATATGTCCTCCTCTGTCTATCCATGACTGCATCTTGATGGTCCCTGGCAGCTTGAACACTGCGTGAACGGGCTCCCCAAGCTGGTACAGGTAGTCCGGTCCCAGTGTCACTGGCAGCTACAGCTCAGAGAACAATCCAAACACCAGCTCCACCACAGTTTGCAGCTATCAGCCAAATATGAGGGCGGCGAGGGTGCAGCTGTTGCTTTCCTGCACCACTGTGTGATACGCCCACAGGACCAGGGGAAGGTGGACATCCCAGGCGCGCTGCTGCTTGTCCATGAGGAATCTTAGTTGTGCGCCTAGGGTGAAACCACTTTGCCAGCCCGTTGCTCTGTGGGTGACCCCCATGCTCTCATGGGGGCACCCACCAGGTACCGTTTCCAGATCGGCCTCCCAGCCGGTGACCTGCCCTTGGTCATTCAGTCCCTCACCCTGGCTAGCATAGGGTTACTGTACCGCTCCATGGTGAGCTACTTCTTTGTGGACCTGGTCAACTGGTGCTGTGTGGGCAGCATCTATTCACTCCTCTGTTTGGCAACAGTGATGGCAGTTCAGTGGTGCAGGGGTGGTGAGAAAGAGCATCTGAGTTTCCGTGCAGCTTCCTGTGACAGTGCTAGATATCAAAATCATACGCCACTAGCACCTCCAACCAACGGAACAGCTGTCCTTCCAGGTTGTGGAAGTTTAGAAGCCATGCCAGTGACGCAAGGTCCATCCACAACCGGAACTGCCAGCCACAGTGGTAGGGATAGAAATGTTTGCACGCCTGCACCAGGGCCAGCTGTTCCTGTTGAGTCATGTAATAGTTTCCTTCCTACTGGCTAAGTGTCTTGCTGAAGTATGCAACCACATGCTCCCGTTTGGGTGCCTCCATTTTAGTGCGACAGCATAGCTCCCAGCCTCATGTTACTAGCATTCATGTCAAGGATAAAAGGGAGACATGGATCCAGACATGCTAGCAGTGGGGCATTAGCAAGCGCCACGCAAAGCGTACTCTGTTCGTCCTTTGTGGTCGAAGATGACCATGGCTCCGAATCAAATGGAAGAAAGGTCGCTGTGGGTCTGAAGATGGCTGATGAGGCCAATCCGGGCCCGGAAGGTACGCCCACATGTGGGACACACATGGGTGGGTGCTGAGGTACAGGTGAAGGCAGCTCTGGCCTTGCGTGTGGCTCGTTTGGTTTGTGCGTCTGACATTCGTTTCAGTTCAGGGCAAGAGATTCCCAGAAGTTCAGGTTGAAGCCCAGTATTTTGAGGGACATTTTCAGGCTGTCTTTGAAGCTTTTCTTCTGTCCCCCAGCTGAATGCTTGCCCTGGTATAGCTCTCCGTAGAGAAGTTGCTTCGGCAGTCGATTGTCTGGTATTCTGATGACATAGCCAGTCCATCTTACTTGCATTGAGGAGGGTGAAGATGCTGGGGAGTCCAGCCTGCTCTAGGACCTCTGTGTCTGGAACTTTGTCCTGCCACCTGATATGAAGGAGATGACGGAGGCAGCTTGTGTGGAAGTGGTTGAGCTGCTTGGCATGTCTGCTGTAGATGGTCCAATGTCTCACAGGCGTAGAGCAGTGTTGTTAGTACCACTGCATGGTACACCTTCAGCTTAGTGGTTAGGCTGATACCTCTCTGCTCCCAGACATTCTCTTGGAGTCTCCCAAATGTGGGGCTGGCCTTGGCAACCCTGTTGTTGATCTCGGCATCAATGTTGACGGCACGAGAGAGGGTGCTGCCAAGGTAAGTGAAGTTGTCAACTGCCTGAAGTTGCTGCCCTTTCCCTGTGATGTGTGACTTGTAGTATGGCTTCCCAGGTGCAGGCTGGTACGTGACTTCGGCCTTTTTGGTGCTAATGGTGAGACCAAAGTTTTCACAGGTTTTGAAGAAGCAGTTCATTTCATGCTGCATCTTCTACTCTGTGGGGGCGTTGAGGGCACAGCGAATAATAGGTCTCTGATAACCGTCTCTTTCACCTTTGTGATAGCCTGCAGACGTCTGAGGTTGAACAACCTGCCGTCAGTCAAGCTGAGGCGAAGGCCATCTTGGGAGCCCTGGAACACATCGGTCAGCCTGGCGGAAAATACCATATTGAAGAGAGTCAGGGCAAGAACGCAACCTTGCTTGACGCCGTTGGTTACGGGGAAGGCTTTTGACTCGTCACCATCGTCGAGTACTTTAACCATCATGCCGTACCATTGTGATGAACTTGCTGGGGCAGCCAAACTTCTCCATGATTTCCCATAAGCCGTCTCTGCTGACTGTATCGAAGGCCTTAGTCAGATCAACAAAGGTCATGAAGAGGTCGCTGTGTTGCTCTTGGCACTTTTCCTGAAGTTGGCATGCAGGAAATATCATATCAACAGTTCCACGTTCAGCACGAAAGCCACACTGACTTTCTGGGAGGAGACCCTGCTCAAGGTGTAAGAGGAGGTGGTTGAGCAGGTTGAGCATGCCTGTGCTATGACCTTCAATTAGCTTTGCTAATTGAAGGTGATAGCACAGGCATCCATCCATGCAAAACTGCTTCCCTTCTCTGTGAGTAATGGTGCAGTGGTTTCACAATGCTGCTGAAATCTTTGATGAAGCGTTAGTAGCCAGCCCCAGAAAGCGACATAGCTTTCTCACATTGTGCAGGGTTAGCCAGTCCCACAGTGCTGCTGTCTTTTCTGGGTGAGTGGCCACGCCTTCCCCACTGACTATGTGGCCCACGTAGCTAGAGAAGGGAGCCCTTCTGAGGGTTCAGCCGTATCCCTACCTGCTGGTCATTGAGAACACAATGTTCTGTATTGCCCCAGCAAAGTCAAAAGCATAGACCACGAGATTGTCAAGGTAGACAATGTACTCAGTTTGGGAGACATGGAACAGGACTCGCTCCATGAGCCGCTTAAACATGGCTGGGGCATTGCAGAGGCCGAACGGCATTGACTGGAAGTGCCATAGTATGTAGCTTATGGAGAAAACATGGCCAGTTTGACCTGCCAGTAGCCAGACCGGAGGTCCAGGGTGCTGCACCACATTGACCTAGTTATGTAGTCTAGTGTGACATCGATGCATGACAGTGGATGAGTCTTTCTTCATCACTGCATTCAGCTATTGGTAGTTGATGCCGAACCGCCATGTCCTGTCTTTTTTGACTGCTGGAGTTGCCCATGGGCTGTCGGATGGCTCTATGACTCCTGCCACTGGCATCTCTCTGATCCTTTGCTCCATGGCTTGTCGATTTTGCTCGGGAAGTCTGTGCAGATGCAGGTGAATAGGCAGGGTATCCCCTGTGTCGATGTGGTGCTGCACCAGGGAAGTGGGTTGGCAATCTTTGTCCCCAGCAGTAAAGATGTACTAGAATGCGTCCATTAAAACCTTAAGCTCATCTCGCTGCTTCACTGTCAAGTCCAGGCTGCTTCATTGCCACACGTCCTGTACAGCTTGCACCATCTTGGAAGATACCCTCATTGTTATGTTACTGTGTTCTTTGATTGGGGCAGGGCTTGGGGCTGTGTTGCTGGTGCTCTTTCCTCAGTTGATGCAGGCTGCTCCCTTCCAACAGTCAGTGGTCGTCTTCACTCTCCGCTGCTGACTGCTGCTATGGTGCTGGAGGGTCACCATGCCTGTGCTGAGGTGGAAGGTTGCTCCCGGCATATCGATTGTGTCAAATCAGTCAAATTAGCAGGTCTAGACTAATGATGCAGGGGTTGGCAATGTCGATAACCCAGACTTCCTGCACCACCGTGTGACTGACCAGCTGGATGCACAGCTGCCTCTTCCCCTTCATGGCCGGGCTCATGCCAGTCACAGATGTGAAATGCACATCAGTCATCTGGTCATTCCAGCCAGCTGGTGCAGCTCCGCCAATACCTGGTAGCATGCCAGGGTGAATCATGGTGATGGTGGACCCCGTTTCCACCAGGACTCATCAGGATGTTTCGACAACCAGGCAGTCGAGTTACAGACTCGTAGCCTTGCCAAGGCTACTCTCTGTAGGTGCAGGTTACACTGGTGTGCAATGCGGGTGGTGTCCCCCTCACAGTGCCACCCGCCAAGCATTTCCCAGTTGTTGTTCAGTGCCAGGGCAGTTGCGAGCAAAGTGCCAGATCTCTCTGCAGTGATGGCAGGGAGCAGCTGCTGATGGGCGGCGTCTCCACCATGTCTCAGTGTGGGTCACGCGCACGCACTGTGTCTCCTTCACAGTGTGGCTGGTGACCAGCATGATGTTGCAGGTGGGGACAGGATTTCCACCACCCTCTCTGCCTCTGCCAACACCAGCAGTAGGATATGTTTGTGCAGCCACTCTGGAGTTAAGGCCTTGATAAACGCCTGCCAAGCCAGATCTTCCTGTATATTGCAGGGTAGTCCACATAGCCCTTCTTTGCAATGATGCAGAGATTTGCTATGAACACTCCCACTGCCTCCATGGACTGCTGCTGGCCGAAACACAGCTCTAGCACTTCTACCAGGACCGTGAAATTTTGCTGCTCCTCAGGGACCTGGCTGAGGAGAGCTTGAAGTGTCCCCAGTGCCAATGCCAAGTGCACCACTATCTCCTCCTCATTCTACCCATTGTGCCAGACAGAAAGGCACGCTTGAATCAGGTAATTGTCCAAGGGCTCCTTCCTTCCATAGTGCGGGAGTTTCAATCCGAGTTTCATCTCCTTCTCTCATGCCGGTATGCTCCCTTTGGCTTGCTCTGCCTAAAGCTGGTTGGGTGGACTGTGTTAGAACCATTAGGTTTCCTGGGAAGGCTTACTGCTTGGTTCCCGGGGTCTTCTGCTGGTCTTTCAGTGCACCCCATCACTTCTACCGGGACCCTTGCTCCAGTTGATGGAGGTCATCATAAGATGCCTCTGATCCCACTTCTGACACCAATGTAAAAGTGGGGAGCCATGTCATAATAATCAGCAGGCTTGAAACAATTGCGAGTTTATTGCACCATTCGTACTGATAAAACACACGCGCACTGCCCACCATGCCCATTGTCCTGCTTACTCCTAATATGCACCGTGGGCACACACACACACACTGGCACAATACGTACAACAATAAAAATTTAGCACTATACGTGACATAACACAACACATTTACCTACAACACAAACGAGAATGGAGAACTATTTACAGGGCTGGCATCAGTCCAACCTGCCATGCTGCCCACCGGTACCTCTGCACTACACTGTCTCCCACCCCAGGGGATTATCCATCCTGGAACCCCCACAAAGTCCTGGAAATTGCCCTCCGGTACCTACACACTACAATACATTCCATAAACTGCAGTGATACAGCATTGTTGTGTTTTTGGTTCACACAGGACATACTTTTTATTTTGTTGTTCTTGTATTGCTGTTTTTGTGCTATACAATGCTGTGTGACTTTTTTTGTTTGATATTGCCTTGACATGAATAAATATCAGTTTGCTAAAGAAAAATGATTGGTCAATGACAATGAGGAAGCAGGACTCAAATGTCATTCAGAATTCTGGAGCTCAGGAGCATACTTACACTGATTTGACAATATATCTAAGTATTTTGACTCTTATGGTTAAAATGATGCTAATTTTACTTTTCATTTTGATGGCACTGACTAATTCATTGGTGGAACTATTTGCTTTTGATACATTAACTAATTGTTTTGGGTAAGTTACAGGCTTTTGTAGGCTTGTGCTGTATGCATAACATGTTTTGAGAAATGCTCTTATTGCGTCGAGAATGTTTAGTATGTTTCATGAAATGTGGCAAGCAATCGAGAACAACTGTAATTTCATTTGTTAGATAAATTAGCTATATCCGTGACAATTTATAGGATTAGGAGTTACAAGATAAATGGATGGATCATAACCATATATCCATGTTATTTATGAAGTACTCTTCGTGGAATTACTGGAAAATTGATTTTGTGTGAAAATTAATTCTTTGTGGAAGAGGACAAAGTGACTGAAGTAATTAAATCAAGATGACTGTCATCATAAATATTTTTACACATGGATATATATATATACAGCCTGTATCACTTAATAGTTTCAATTTTGTTTTAGTGTATGCTCAAAGAGCACTGGAAGTTCCCCCTAAAGGCCAAACTGGAATTCAGGTAAGCTTTTTAAGTTTGAGTTCCCCTCAGTCTGCGATACTTTGATTGAATGTACCAGTATGTGAATAACATAACCTACGATGGACTAGCACTGGATATAAGGTTTCACATGTCCATAAAGTGAATGGAAAATGGCAAGAAAAAAGCCCAATACATCACATCAGTAAGTTTATATCAGTATGCAGAGATAAGATGTGTGTTTTGTTGCTTTTGTAAATATACACCAACTGATATGAGTGTAGTGCATGTCTGTTTTCATATTGCACAGAAATATGCATGTTAAAAGACATAAAAGCACATTTAACTTGATCTATATATCATGAAATGCAAAATTCCAAAAAAAAAAAATGGAATGGATTCTAAAAAATGCATCTTAAAGTAGTATGGAAACCAACTGATATTATATTTAATTATTTAGTAGATCACAAAAGATTATGAAGTTAAGTAATTCATGCAGAGCTAGATAAGATTTTAACAACTCTGAGCTATTAGTTACAGTAAGTTCTCCCCAAGCGAGCTTGATGGGCCGAATGGCCTCCTCTCGTTTGTATAGTTCTTTTGTTCTTATGTTCTTATGCAAATGTGTCACCTTGTGCCACGACACATATTGAGAGAATTTTTGGTTATGCCCATATTTCCATAAATTAATTCTGGCTTGACAGCCTACAGAGCCAAAGGGTCAATGATTAAAATAATGCTCCCTAACGAAAATTAACCGAGCTTTTACGATGATTAAATATCCATGGTTTACAATGGTTTGCCATTTTTCATGGTTTTTTGGGTTTTATCATGGTATCGCTACAGTTAAACCTTAGTATAATCTTGGTCAATAACCATGTTTTTTGTTTTACCGTGGTCTTTCCAAACCATGGTAGTACTATGGGTAGTACCAAAGCACCATGAGGTACCATAGTACAACTATGGTTACTCCATGCAAACCATAGGAAACCAAAGTGAATTTCCACAAGGGCCTATTTAAGGTTTAAGGTAGCCCCAAAATAAGTGTGAATTGGCCATAAAATTTATAGGTATAAAGGGTCAAAAGCAGCATAAAGGGCCTCATCCGGTGTGCATTGATTAAACATTTGCACTGTCTATGGGGAGGGGGGCAGAAATTCAGGGTTTCTCTCCCTCTCTTCTCCCTACAGCAACACCTGTGGCTGGAACAGAGCAGTGTTATGTCGGGTATGGAATAAAAAGAAGTGTGTTTGAGAGAACATACGCATTGGAGAGGGTGTGTGTTAGTCCGCCCCCACCCCCCAAAGTGGCATGGGCCTTGAGTGTTGCCCGGAGACGGGAACGGTTGGAATAACTGGTCGGCTCAGCTTGAGTGAAGAGGTAAAAAAACTAATAAATGAACGAACAAATAAAAACAACCTGAAACAACATAATTATATTTAAGCACCCCCTAGCCACCTCCTGGCTATGGTCCTTCATTATTGCAGGATAAATAAATATCTCACAGTCAGGGTGGGGAGTAAGTGCCTCATTAGGAAAAACATGGTTGGAATAGGTATGTTACATTACCAGCTCAGAGGATGCCTCTTTAATAGATTCCACACAGTTCTTGTATCTGTGCCAGCTTCCTACAGCATGCCCATTTCTCATGGGGAATTTGGCAAAAAAAACGTCTTTATATTAACACTGACATTTTAAGCATGCTGAGTTGCACTCCGGTGCTCACCAACACAGGATCCCCCATCGAGCAGGTAAGATCCATTGTCCTGGAAGCCATTTCTGCACTCACAGTGATACCAGCCAGGCAGGTTGACACAGCGGGAATGGTTGTGACACTGGATCAGGCCTTCTGCACATTCGTCGATATCTGGACAGACAGAGAGTAAGATCACACAGGTGTCATAAAATGTAAAAGGACTCTTCCAAAGAAACATATCACTACTCTGGTAAGTTTCATTTTTTATTGATACATGTGCATACAGTGAATTCCATCAAGATGAATGTTATGAAATGATATTTTAAGCTTAAACAATAGTGCACGCCTTATGATACTGTATTCCATGGACTTCAGTAAAACAGGGCAGTTTTGACATTTGATCCTGTTAAAATGATAGCTCAAAATATTTGATTGATGTTTTTCAAACTTTACAGAGGCATTGAATGGTTGCTGAGCAAACACATATAGAACTGATAAATTTTCGGACAGATCACCCCAGAGTTGCTGCAGCGCTACATGGTAAAAAAAAAAAAGGGGGGGGGGGTAGTTTCAGACATTGGATCCCATTAGCGTGATAACTGCAAATGATTTGAGAGATCGTTTTCAACCTTTCCAGACCTGTTATAAAGATGAATATATGGACATGTTTACATTATGATAGGAAAATGGGCAGGTTTGAGTCTTCATGTTATTAATGTAGAATCATGAAAAAAACGCTGGATAAATCCGTAATCTGTCGTCTTTTCAAAACGTCCATTGGCGGAAGTATCCATCCATCCATTTTCCAAACCGCTTATCCTACTGGGTCGCGGGGGGTCTGGAGCCTATCCCGGAAGCAATGGGC
>JABFEA020000010.1:23306082-23319693 GCA_019775915.2 Cyphomyrus plagiostoma | reverse complement strand
CTTTGTAGTGATCTGTGAATTACACCCGCTGCGCACCGCGTGTGTCAAATATGTCGGCGGACAGATCCATTTAGTGACTGAGTCAAATCTGTCCTCTCACATTATCCTGTATGACCTTGTGTATTATACCTATGTATGAGCTACCCACCCATTTCAATTGCAGCCTTAAAAATATTTCAAATAATGAGAACACATTATATGTCTGTATACATTATACAATGCTAACAAATTAAAATAATTGTATTGTATTTATTCATTAAAGACCCTGTGTATGTGTGGGGACTTAATATAAACCTCTATCTGTTAGAAACATGCAAGCTTTTCTTCATTTCACCTGTGATTACTTGCCTACTGTATTTACTGACTCTCCAGATTTTAACTTTCGATGTGTAAAGACAGGTGTCCCAATACTTTTGGCAATGTAGTGTATGTGCTTGTCCATGCCCTGTTCCTCTGCTGGTCATTGCATGTGTTACCTGAATGTGAATGTGTTGGATATTAAGTGTTCCCTGTAGAACCCTTTGCTCTGAATATGTAGTTAAGTCTGCAATAAAAGTTCCTTGTGCTTAAACACTGCGTTGTGGGCTGTTGTCATCCATCCCCTGACAAGACAATCTGACGGCTGAACTCGTGTTTTGAATGGTTAAACATCCTTAATCCCTCTGCATTCCAGACATACTCAGGCACATAGGCGCACACATACGTAAACAATGTATTAATCTAACAATGTTTCGGAAAGATAGGCCAAAAAATTCTTGAGTTATCAAGCTGACAAGATCGAGTGTCTGAGGCTGCCCTTCTCTTTGCTATCACTAGGTGGCTCTGTTACAGTTTTGGGACAATCAGTTAATTAGTTCTGTCAAAAGGTTTCTGAATTAGCTCACATACCAAAGACTTTGCAGCGGCCACAGTGGAGAACCGGTGCTAAAAACATTATGTATTCTTTGAACGCCAGGGACAATTTCACAATACAGAAAAAATTCATTTACTTGGGATAAAGCTGCCATCTGATTTGCAGTTAAATAAATTAGTCTTTTAACTCTGTTTAAATGATGCAACCTGCTGCTTGTCATGATCCATTAGGTCAAAGCCTTAATTGTTTAAACAAATTCATGAAAGTGTTGCAGTGTTGCTGCATACCTCTTCTGATCTTTTGTTTGAGAAAAACAAACAACTGGAATTGGTTCATTTGGTTTTATGGATTTATCCAATGATTGAAGACTTACTAAGTCAATTTCTTTTCTTTTATCTTTCTAATTTGAACAATCTCTTGTGCAATCATAATATGATTGGGCGGGGTAATACCCTCGGTAGACTATTTTTATCACAATTGACCCAGTACAATGGATTTTTTTATTTGTTTATTTTTATTGCCATACTCTGGGAACCCCCTGTTGGTATCTTGACCCATGCTTTGGAAAGCCCTGTGTTCAGACACCCAGACACAAGCTAAAGCCAATCAAGTCTAACCTGATTACTTAAAACACATCAGAACGCATACAAATATTTGCCTTAAATGATAAAAACCAAAGCATCTGGACTAAATATGCCTGAAAATAAGGAGAAAATGTCAATTTTGTGATCTTAAAACTGAATGATGGATTGCAACATACAAGAATGCTCAGAATACCAGCAGGTAAACCACCATTTACAAATTATTCAACTGCCCATTTTCATCAAATACATTACAAGATCATTTCTTCATAAACAGTCTCCATTCAGAGAATATTGTGCATGTTGTCCATCAGGTGCTTGGCATTACCTGCTTACATCGTCATAAAATACTGTCGAAGCGCTATATTTTATATAGTGGTCTATTCCATAAACAACCATTCCATTTCATAATGTTCCATACTAAAAACCATCTTGACCGAAAAACAAAGGCGTGATATCTGAACTTCTCAAAAAGACAGTGGCAGTGAAACATGGAAAGGAAAAAACAATGAGAGTGTCAAAATAGTTAACAGCAATTAACACCTGATTTACAACATGGGTTTAACAGATTGCTTTACTGAACACAAATACACTGATTTCCAAATTGCAAACTAATCTACAAAACAAAGGAACAGAGGTAATTGTGGCCAGGATCATGAAAGAGACTGAGAAACTGGCCGCAGATTGCCTCACAATATTTAATGAGAATGTTTGTAATACTACATACTAATTCAATCATAAACAGAGTATTACAGACAACATACCCTAAAACTTAACAAGGCTGAGAGAAATCCAGAGCTTATTAAGAGTTCATTGACTAACTCACCTCACTGAAGCTATAGTTAGCAATACCTTAAGGTGAAATTTACTAATAATATGCATAATACATTAGTAGATTATTTATTTTTCCTTCACAGAGCATAAACTGCTCATAAAATAAGATAATTTAATTAAGATCAAATACAATAATTTGCAGAAGGAGCCCATGGAAGAATGACCATCAGTCCCCTTGATAGTAAAGGTCGGGATATATTTCTCTAGATACGCACTAGATGTTCACTCCTCCACATGGGTCACACTACTGTCAAGCCCATACAATGCACGCATGTTCTGAACAGTGGTGGAAAAATTGCACAATTTTCCTACAGAAAATAGACTGTTCTTCAACTCCTTACGCAAGACAAAATTTAGGTATGACAGATTTCCCCTTTCTTCCCCACTATTCAACATGCCTAGCCTACCCCAGCTTAACCTAGCCTAAGCATTTGTAACAAACACAAGTACAAAAAATTACATAATTAATAAAATCCTCCAGTAAATGTCAAACATATCAAACACTGTAATAAGTCAGACAAAGTCAATGAAATGAATTGTTAACATTTCTATAAAGCTCTATACTCATTAGAACAGATGAGTTCACCACTTGTGACGTGAAATGTGAGAACTGGGAAGATGCAGCTGCCTGCCTTGTCTGGCTACTCCAACTTGCGCTTAACATACTTCAGATGCTTTGCATAAGCACTATTCCTAAATAATGTGTATGGTTGTTTTTTTGATGCAAGTCTGGAATTGCATAAATTTACAAAACAAATTTACTCAAGTAATTGGTCGTCTGTGCTTAAGTACAGCTACCACACCAAAATGTTACTCAAGTAAAAGTCATTCAATAAAATACAACTCAAGTAATAGTCATTCAATAAAATACAACTCAAGTAAAAAAAATTCAAAATTACCCAGTTTTAAACGAACTTAAGCAAAAAGTACTATACATTCAAATCTATTGATCTTACAAAAAGCAACCTAGCTTTACTGAAGACAGATCCAAATAGAGAATTGTTACCTACAGTACAATAAGAACAACTTAGTCACAAATTTCCTTTTTATTTAGAATAAGCCATGGAATTTGTTAAGGTTGCTGATGTAAATCAGCAAATCACTGGAATGACCTTTTTTCCTGTGAAAAATGAATAATCAATCTATGGGCCAGATTTAATAAAGAATTACAGATGCCCATTGCTTTACGATGGGTCGACTCAAGATATTCCAACTTTTCAATGGTGCGATAACGATGCTTCAGTAGTCATTAAGCTCTGAATTTTGATCTGTTCTTGGGCTAGTGGCTTGTTGTACAATACTTTTTACTAATGCTGGGTGATGGCAGCTTCCACATAGCCATGCTTCCAGTCTGTGTCACAATCACAGGCGTAAACATGTCATACAGTGTTTAACAACGTATCGTACAGTGTTTTTTCTGTGTGATTTTTCATATCGTATTCATATTTGATTTATGATATTTTCAATTTATGACGGGTTCATCTTAATGTAATCCCATCGTAAGCTGAGGAGGGGCTGTACAAACATTTCATGGGCCAATACTTTTAGACCTCTTATAAGAGGTGAATGAGCAAACAGAAATCCCAGTCCACCACTATGATGTTGTCTAGCGCAATCATTACCATTATTTCAGTAGTAGCTCCAGTGTTGCCAACTTTGAATACTGAAAGTTTAAATTAGTTTAAGGTCTAAATGTCAAATGACCGTATCAGATTGTTAATCGATATATCATGCATCTCTACATATTATTTGTTCCATCTATATAAAGACAATATGTAAGAAGAAGAAATATATTGCTGAAGAAGAGAGAAAATTGCAATCTCGATTCTGAGTGAAAAAAATGTGATCCGTATTGCGATTATTCAAATTACCAGCATGCTTTGCGCCACACAGCTTATATGTGTGATCATGTTATTTAATGTGTGTAACAATGTACAGTAATTACACTGTAAATAGAAAATATTCTACCCATGTAATACACATGTAGTATCTCCTGTGGAGTGCATGTTTTCGATAGAGTCTACCCCGAGTGTGGATGTTGCTTAAATTGTGGACTTCCCCTGTCTGTGTCGCTACTGGTTGTCTTTGGCAGTGTGCTGTTAATAAATGTGGTTCCTTCTTTATAAAGAACTGCCTCCTCTTTACTATTAATAAACATGACCCATTACACAAATCCTGTTACAATATTTTACCCAGAATTGTGCAGCCAGGTTTTCTTTTTTTAATTGGGTGAGTAACAATGGTCGAGCAGAATGTTTCAGGCAGGAGAAAAGGACAAAATTCCGAAACAGAAACCAGTGTGATTTGTGGCTGCGTGGGCAGAAATACAGCAGATTAACCGCATTTATATCAATCGTGTCATGAGCATACGTGCATGTCCGATGAGGAGGCCTATGAACTGGCGGACACTTAACCCTAGAGTCCAGGTTACTGTTATTATAGTTTTGATTTTTTTTAATTTATTTTTTATTATTTTCAGTTATTATATGATATCCAGTTTATTTTTAGTTTTCAGTGTGGTTTTCTTAGTTTTTATTTTAAAGATACATTTCTGCTTAGTTTTTATGTATTGTTGTTTCAATTAAAGTGTTAGTGATATAATTTGCAGGGATGCACGGAAAGTTGTACAGCATTTTATTTAATGATATTTACAGAATTCTGCATGAACACATTGTGCTCACCCTGCATTAATGTCCTCAAAAGCACAAAACATGTTCCAGGCATTCTGGTCATTGAAAACAAAGATTTTTTTTTAGCAAAGTAGTCTTTTAGAACGTGTTTGACTTTCTTATTTTATCTTTGTTTAATTTATTATTTTATCTTTGTTTTATTCATTTCAGTTTGAAATATGTTGTCATAGATGTCATAAATGCAATAACCCTGATCCAGGTACAGATTACACACAGCAACCCTACAAGCAAAGGAGCACTTTGGTACAAAAAGCTGTTCAGGAGCTCTGGCTGCATGTCTTTCAACTATGGGCTGGATGCTCCCAAAAGCTAGGGCACCCACCCTGAGAAACATACCACACTGCACATTCCATGCAGAGCAAAGCCTGTGACAGAAGTTAATCGATGCCTGCTAAGTCAACTGAATTTCCCTCCCTCGCATGGTTCATTGAGGCTGCTTCTACATCAAAGAATTCCTTGTTTAGGGTGGGAGGTTTTGAAATGTAAGAATAGATGGGAGTTAAGAATGGTAAACAAAGCATTGACAATACACATTGTTTTTGCTATGAAAATGTTCTGAACAACTATGCATGAGTCCCCAAACACTATAATTAACAATGCTGCATTACTGTAATAACACCCTAACATACCAAGACGAATGGAACTTAAAATATATGACCTGTCCTATGTAAATACAAATAACAATTATAACAAATAACAACATTTAGTTTGAAATACAAGGGTACAGATTAACAGTAAAAGAAAGAAAGAAAGAAAGAAAGAAAGAAAGAAAGAAAGAAAATAAACGTGAAATAATACAAATTTCAAACGATCGATGTGCGATTTAGCGGTATACTTTTAATACTAAATATAGCCAACCCCCCTGTCGTTTGAGTTTGGATATTGTGTTAGCCATCAGCCTATAAATCTGGAGAGAATTTCTTGGGAAACGTCTTGCCAAATGTTAATATTGTACTTATCACGTATCTATGTAGTACGTATTGAATCTGACAAACTTATGGAAAGGCAAGTAAAGATCAATTATCATAAAGGCATGCTTTAACTAGGTCTTTTCGGTGATTTTCCCGAAAAGTCAGCGACCCCTCCGTTAATTGTTCGTCATTCTGTTTATATATAGTTGTATTAAGGCGGCCATGAATCCATATGGACATATTACGGCATAAAGCATCACATTAACCTAACGTGCAAAGTGCATCTGACAATAAAAGCTAAACTGTTCCACGTATAGCCTAACGAAAAAGCAAGACCGTCTGCGTGTTGCAAACGCCTCGTTTTGTTTGTAATCCCTAATACATTTTCAAATATTAATATTTGACACTGTCGCGCTCCGGCCATGTTATGTTTTTCACCGGTAATATAAATCCACGCGTCGGGTCGCACGTCGAAATAAATGAGAAGTGAGGTATATTTTTTTCAGCGAGTTAAACAACTTCTGAAGCAATTATAGACCCATAACCAGCGTTGCACTCTTTGATAGTTCTTTGCATTTGTTTTCAATAACAACAATATAATAATAATAATAATAATAATAATTTTTATAATAATATAGAGCAATCGTGGCTGGCCGTAAAAGTGAACTACCTCGAAATAAGAAGGCTTTGCTGTTGTTGTGGAGCCCAGACACTTGGCTTATTCCAGATGTTGCGTTTGCAAATTCCAGTTCATTGATGATATCCAGTTGCAATTCGGGGTCTACTCCAAACCCTAAAACTGGAAGAAAAACAAATCGTTTGAACTAAGGTGAAACGCACGGGAAACCTCTGGGAGGAAACAGTCCGCGTATCACCATTCCTGTTCAGAATATATTTCAAAGAACGATCCCTTAAAAAAAACCGAAAATATTCTGGTATATAGTGTCCAGGATAATTTCATAGGAAAACTGAACCAGGTTAAATGGGAATATTTTGTCTTTGATACGGGCTGACCATGCTACGTAAATGTTAGGGGGATAAGATCAAGTGTGCGAACCTTCTCAATAATCTGTCCTATTATTGCGGTGAGTTCAACACAATAACTCACAGCTGTCAAGGAAGGCATATAAATGTCAGTGCATTTACCCGAATACGTTTTTACATGCGCAATCACGTGTACAGTTTATTTTAAATCAGACTTTAAATGGGGCAGGAACTATGCGATGGTTAACGTTGATCAGATTATACTGATTCAGCCATTAAAGCTAAACTTCTCTCTACACAAGTAAAGTTATAAAAGCTTGCTAGACTAATACGACAGGCATACCAGTAACCTAAATCGGCATGGGCGAAGGTCATAAAAAAAGTGAAGACGCAGAAACAAGGCATCCGTAATTGACACAAACTGTTTGTAAAACCAGTCGATTTTATCTGACAGCATAACTCGTACCTGGTTTCGTTACGAGCAAAACCGGTAAAATAGCCGTAAAAATATCCATTTTGTATGCTGGTATAATCTCCCCAGGAATAACCAAATATCTTCTCTTGCAAAAATACTACCACGACCTGCTCCAAGTCTTTCTCGTAAACTGTGATGCACACGCCTGTGTAGGCTGTGGTTGACGGGAATATTCCACTTCTTGAGAAACAGGGGAAGACCCGGTATGCGAATTAGTAGGAAACACTCTCACCGCGCATGATTAAGGACCAATGCAATAGTAGACACTCAGTTAATTCCGAATATTTTGTACTGTTTACAACAAAGCCAATTCAAGTGTAGTTCAAGCCAAGGCATACCGCATGCGTAAAGACCTTTCCCTACCCTTCCCCTAGATGTCCGGTGGAAGGAGATCAGTCCTAGTGTATACTCTATATTATACTTCATCTAATTACTACTTTCTCCATTTACAAATAATACCTGAAACATATTAAAGATATTGTATACTGGTTTGGCATACTATTAAAAAAATGCCAGTAATCTGTTTAGATGTTAATGCTATGTACAGATAGTATTTTGAAAGCCATATAACCTTTACTTTCTTACAATGTGCAAATATTTGTATTGAATGTAGTTAGATAGATAGATAGATAGATACATACATACATACATACATACATACATACAAAGATAGATAGATAGATAGATAGATAGATAGACATACTAACATGGTTCCTCATAGTCTTGTGCTTTAAGTCCCCAAAATAATTGTATGCATGTTCCTGTCCAACTGCTATATGTCCCAGTAAAGCAATCAGATTTCTCCTGAGAGAAGTCATAATTAAACAATTAGCAAATCAGAAAATGACAGAGATTTTATATGACGTCAGTAATGTTATATTAGCTGATTCACTGCAAGCTGAATGATCAGTCAAGTGAAATCTGGTGGAAGCCTTTATGCAGACGTTCAAAGAGGAGCATTTACCCTGCAGAGAAGGTGATGGCTTCCTTTTTGAGTCATTGAGATTTGCATTGTCACGGCCTTCGGGTACATTTTCTGAACCTTGTAATACTATGTTGAATATAACACAGTGTTGGTACTTTGATCTTTGAAAGTGTCAGCGAGCTTAAATTATGAACTTCAATTATCTAAAATGCACCAGACTTTACTCTATGAGTGACTCTCATGTCTCTCTCTGATTATGCCATTACCCTAACCCTAAAAAGGCAAGGTGAAAGCTAACATGGTACAGTGAACAGTGATGACAAACTATGTCAATGAGAGCTTATGATGATCAGACATCTGTAGGGTGAGTGTGTAGGTATAAGAGATTTGGGGCTGCAAAGCACAAAAAGGGCACATTTACACCTACATGCAAATTTGGAAACTACAATTAACAACAGCCTATCGTTGGTGTGAGGAGTGGAACCAGAGTACGTAGAGCAAACCCCACAATGACATGGAGAGATCACATAAACTCCACACACGGAGCTATGACAAAGACTGAAACCCTGAAGTGTGAGGAAAATATGTTAACCATTGCACCACCATGCCACCCAGAAATGGAGTATGGAGTACGGAGTATGGATAAATAAATAAATAGTTAAGTGAGTACAGTACATTTAAGCTATTCAAGCTAAATGATCTTGTTGGACAATATTCAATAACAATTTAAAATTATAAAAGCAATATCAATGCAGCTACAAAATTGTGGGTCTCAGTAGATTTTTAATTTAAAACATTTTCTCTTAAAAGTAATCCAGGTAGGAACTCTACAGAGACAATGATATCATTAATTGTCATTGGCTGTTGGGATAAATTTAATTACAAGTCAGGTATGGGCAGTTCATCTGTAACTGGATGATCGTGAAAAGTTGCCCGTTGCCAATCAAAGATTTTCAAATAGAAATTTGTTGCCCAATTTCAATGGGAAAGTGTCAGCAACATTGCCCAGCAACATTGCCCAGCAACATTGCTAAAAGAGTTGCCTTGTTTATCATCACCCTAAGAATGACTACAAATGCTGTAACACCAAAGGTTGTGGTGAGCTGTACATTTTGTGAATGCAATTTGGATTTTGGCTATAGCCATACTGAAATTAATTATTGTAAAATCCAATAGCACAAATATAAAGACTTCCTGTCTCCTTCAACTTGATCAGTTGAAATTCAGCATAAATGGGAATAGAGAATATGAATTCCTGGAGCTCAGGAATACATGATAATATAAGCATTGTAACTTGTGATAGCAGGTGAAAAGAGTGAAAATTGCACTATTATAGCAGTTAAAGCAATTACAAAACCATTGAGAGTAAAATGGATGGATGCCATTTTTTAAATAATAATGCTTGATTACGTCATAGTATGTCTATAAATCTTTTTTTTTTGTTACTGAGTTGTTTTCTCTAGGCATTTGCAACAAGTGGCATATTGGGGTTCATCAATCCATCCACCCATCCATCCATCCATCAATCCATCCATTTGTCTGTCTATTGTTGACACACCAAGGACACTGTTTTAAGCTGTCTAGTCCAGTAATGTACGGTGTAAACTTTATACAACGCCAGAATGCTACTGCTGCTACTTTATGAATAATCCTTTTATCCATGTGGATATAAAATTTTATTTTACTTAATAACATGGTTCATTCACTATGCAAACCTCAAATCCAATAAAAGTTGGTAAGTAAAATCCATGCCCCCACCTCGGAGTCAACAAGGATACATTTAAGGAGCTAAGACCTTCCTGTTAGACTCTCTTGTGAATAAAGAGTCCATTTTTAAAAGTTTTGCTGATGATGCATATGTTAGATCAACAAATGTTGCTTGTCAAATGAAATCTACCTGAAACCAGTGTAGAAAACTATTATTAAGAAATTATTTTGTACAATAAAAATGGATGGAGAATTAGTACATATTGGACACTATACCTGTTCCTTTTTCAATATGGATGATGTTTTTAAATGAAACACCATCTTCATTGATAAAGAGCAAAATGGGATGTTTATGGTGAAATTTGCCTTATAGAGTGAAATGTGCTTCAGATTGATAGTGACAGTTTTGGTATCCTACCCTAGGTGAGACACACAATTGCTACAGCGCTAATTACTCTGTGATCTATTACTTTTTCTTGCCTTCTGTTTACACAAAAAAATAAATGTGTGTCCTCTTTTTATCATCCTCATTCCTCAGCCAGTTACTGACACCACACTTTACAGTCTAGCTAATCCCAATGGGCTAGTGCTACATTATAGCACTGATAAAACAGAAGCACTACATTTACAGAAATGGGGTGCATTCTGATTTACATATCAAATAATCTGTCTTCAGTTACAACATTAAAGACCCAGGCTCTGTAATTTTTGTAAAGTAGGCATTTATTGACCAAAATATCCACATAATCCCATGCACAGAATACTGTTTAAGCCTGTCAGTAATAATTAACGGAACATATCTTGTGGTAATATCAAAGTTAGGTATGTGGTAATAGGCATGATCATTAAAGGGAAAGCAGGATCAAATTATTCGTGCTTTTAATTGGAGGAGCTGAATAACAACATTTTCTGAGCGACACCAATGTCAATTGTATGTTTAATTGATCAAATGACAGGATACCAGATGCCAAGTAGGAGTAAAAATAAAGCCACCATCAGTTATTGCAAAACTATGCACACACTATGGTCATATTCATAGGTTATTACCCTGTCAGTACTTACTATAACCTATTTAACCATTTGTTACCAAGTTTTTAAATAAATGTTATCTCAATACAGTGATAACCTTTAGGAATTGTTTAAGACCTGTAATAAGTTACATTGTTTATTACTGAGCACACCAATTTAACTGCCAATTTAATCTTCGACTATAAGAAAGCATTGCATTAGCATCTTCCTGTCTAAGGCAATATGTGTCACAGATTGCATTGAGTGACAACATGAATAAGAGAAGTTATACATACTTAGGCTGTCAGATTTCTTATTGATGGTGTATTTAAAAATTCAAATAGCTGAATTCTAACAGATGAGCAGAAGGACTAAAAAATGCGCACAATGTAGCATGCTGAAGTATGGTATAGCAAATTAATAACAATCATTGGCATAACAAGGGTTAGCCGATTCCTTGGAACTTGGAATTCGATCAGCATCCCAAGGTCTGCTGGAAATAGGATGTATGGGTAGTTTGGAAATCAGCAGTCAATTTTAATCCATTCACAGGTACTTTGGTTGTGCAACAAAAGTGTGACCTACTTTCATTTCAGTGCAGTCAGAGGAAGCTTAATGAAATTGCTAAGCAGTAAATACCTCTCCAGTGCAGAATGACAGGGCAACTGAGACAAGAAAAATTTCAGGAGGGCATTTCTGCCATTTCTTATTTTGACAAGCCCCTGAAAAACAGAAAATCTTGAATTGGAAATTACTTTTACAGCCTTAAATAGAACCTCAAGGTCTTTAAATAGCAAGGATAGGGAAAATTCTTGGAAATTCCTGGAGAAATCCAGATTAGCAGTATGGTATTAGAGACACCTAGTGTTAAAAAAGGGTAGTACTATCACTACAGAGTACAAGGGACTTCAATTTAAAATAGATTTTTTTTTTTTTATATAAAAGCTATATGTACTGTCATATGTACTTACTGAATTGTCTGGGCAAGGAATACATATAGGTTTGGGTCAGTCACCACTGCTGCATATGCTTTATTGTTAAGACGATAACTCAAGAACTACTTGATGGATCTTTTTCAACCTTTGCAGAGACATTGTACAATTGACTACTTGGAAGTGAGACAGGTCCCCCTCCCCCGCAACTGAAAAGGGGATCTGGCTGCAGAACACTGGGCGATCTCCACTGTGAGGCCAGAAACCACATGACCTCCACACCTGGTTTGGATATGGATATGATGGTATGCACACTTCAGGTTTGGAGGCAGTACCTCCACTAGGAGGCTCGAAATCATATAATCTCCACAATAGTGCTGGATATGATGCTAGTGCAACATCAGAACTGAAATAAATAAATAAATAAAATAAAATGAAATATTTTTTAAATAATAAAAATAATAATTTATTACTTAATAAAAAGTGTGCATTGGTGGCTTAATGCCGGGGAAACACACTTGTAATTTAAAGATTGCAAGTTCGAATCCCCGATCAGCAAGGTACCCTTAGTGTTGCGATGCGGAAGTGCGGGCAGGGCGGAAAGAGAGAAGTCCAGGCAGGAGCACAGGAACACTGGGTTTAATCACACAACAGACAGGCATCCAACAACTTCAATGCCGCGTCTGCCGGAACAGACGCTGGCGCAGACTTAAATACGAACGAAGACGAATCACAGGACTGGCGTGCGGCTACGCCACACGGGTGAAAACACTCGGGAAGCACAAGAGGTAACGAGGGGGCGTGGCATACGAAGGGCAGGAACAGGACGGACGTCGCAGGACGTAACACTTAGCAAGGTATTGCTCCCTGGGCACAGAATTAGCTGCCCCCTGCTATGTCACGATGTCACATACGTCTTAAATGCAGAGGACACATTTCGTTGTTGTGTGCTGTGGTGTGTCAACAATGATCACAAAATTCTAAATCTTTTAGAAAATATATTTGCTTTTTCGGTGATATTAGTGCAAAATCCAGAATGGATGTTAATAATAATAATAATAATCCCCTCCTAGAGCCGAGACCTTATCGTGGTGGAGGGGTTTGCGTGTTCCAATGATCCCAGGAGCTAAGTTGCCCGGGGCTTCATGCCCCTGGTAGGGTCACCCAAGGCAAACAGGTCCAGGGTGAGGAACCAGAGGAAGTGCGGCTCATTAAGACTTGCTATGAAGGATAACATTACGGAACCACAGTTTCCCTTGCCCGGACACGTATCACCGGGGCCCCCCCCTGGAGCCAGGCCGGTGGGTGGGGCTCGATGGCGAGCGCCTGGTGGCCAGGCCTATACCCATGGGGCCTGGTTGGGCACAGCCCGAACAAGGTACGTGAGTCCCCTCTCCAATGGGCTCACCACCCATGGGAGGGGCCATAGGAGTCGGGTGCAGTGTGAGTTGGGCAGGGGCCGAAGGCGGGGACCCTGGTGGTCCGATCCTCGGCTACAGAAGCTAGTTCTTGGGACATGGAATGTCACCTCTCTGATGGGGAAGGAGCCTGAGCTGGTGCGCGAGGTTAAGTTCCGGCTAGATATAGTCGGGCTCACCTCGACGCATGGCTTGGGCTCTGGAACCAATTCCCTTGAAGGGGGTTGGACCCTTTTTCACTCTGGAGTTGCTCACGGGGTGAGGCGCCGAGCGGGGGTGGGCATACTTATTGC
>JABFEA020000010.1:23293890-23305982 GCA_019775915.2 Cyphomyrus plagiostoma | reverse complement strand
CTGGGGAATGACAGACAGGTAAAGACACAAGCAGGGGCACAAGAAACAAAACCAAAAACCAAATACAAAATCAGATATAAGAATTAAACTCAAATGAAACACTAGGGAGCAACAGAGGAGGCAGAAATCCAACACAGAACAAAGATCACAAGCAGCCACATGCTCAACACATTGAGCCATGTGTCCAGACAGGAAACAGAAGGAGAACAAAGACTAACACGAAGAACGGGATGACCAGCGACACCTGCTGGCCAAACGGGGAAGGGGCACAGAGTAGGACAACAGGATCTGACCCTGACAACATGTATTTTATGGGTTCCACTGAAATAAAGGTAGCTGATCATGAGAAAGACCTCAGTGTGTATGTTGATGCTTCCATGTCCCACTCTCGCCAGTATGGGGAAGCAATAAAAAAGGCCAATAGGATGTTGGGTTACATCTCTAGATGTGTGGAGTTTAAGTCAAGGGAGGTAATGCTACGATTATATAATTCCTTGGCAAGAACCCACCAAGTATATTGTGTGCAGGACTGGTCACCATACCTTAAGAAGGACATTGCTGCCTTGTAAAGGGTACAACGTAGGGCTACAAGAATGATTCCTGGTCTTAGAGGAATGTCTTATGATGAGAGGTTACCTGAGCTGAATCTGTTCAGACTTGCGCAAAGGAGAATAAAGGGGGACATGATCCAGGTATATTACATTCTAACAGGTCTCGATGCTGTTCAGCCAAATGGCTACTTTAATATTAGCTTAAATACTAAAAGTTGTGGGCAATGGTGGAAATTAGTGAGAGAACATTTTAAACTGAATTTGAGAAAACACTTCTTTACTCAGCGTGTAGTATAGAAGTATATATATACTTCTATACTATTATTCTATAGTATAGAATAGACTTTCTGCTAGTGTAGTGCAAGCTAAAAGCCTGGATTCCTTTAAATCAGAGCTAGATAAGATTTTAAAAACTCTGAGCTATTAGTTAAGTTCTCCCCAAACAAGCTTCATGGGCCAAATGGCCTCCTCTTGTTTGTAAATTTGTTATGTTCTTAAGTAAGAACGAGGTCCATTACTGCAGCCTAAAGTTTCTTTGCAATGATCAGATTTTGTGTTAGGAACATCAGCATTTCAATGTGTTCCTCTCAAGTCATATTCTTCTTGGACTGCAAACGAGCCCTGATGTACTAAATACACATTCAGAGGCTGTACTTGAAGCAGTTATGCACAAATATTTCTTAGCAAATTGGGCAAGATGAGGTGAAGTTTTCTCTTTTACTCTCTGCCATGTAGGTGGTCTTCTGCACTGACTTCAGGCAACTTTTTATGTATTGTGAACTCAATTTTGAGTCCCGTGTCTGCGTCCTATTCTCCAGATGCAGCATCAGCTGCAGATGCCTGTCCTCATACCTTTGTTTTGATCACCACCAATATCTTCTATAAGTTGATGCTTTAGATCGCTGTCACTGTCAGGTTGAGGGTTTGCTCTTCAGACACTGTGGTCAGTAGCACTGGAGCACCACTGCTGTCCCCTGTCTTGTTCACCTCGTACACCTCAGATTTCAAGTACAACTCAGCGTGCTGCCACATGCAGAAATTCTCGGTTGACACTGCAAGTGTTTGGTACATTAGGGATAGACAGGTTGGAGTACAGGTGCCTGGTGGAGGATTTGGGTTACATGATGCAGATTGAATGATCTGCAGCTGAACACCCCAAGACTAAGGAGATGGTGATGGACTTTAGGAGGACGGCATCTCCTCTGCAAATAGTCTCCAGGGGGACGCTGTGGAGATGGTCAGGGCCTACAAGTACCTAGGGCTGCAGGTTGATGATAAACTGTATTGGTCAGCCAACACTGACTCTCAATACAGGAAGGGGCAGAACTGGCTCTATTTCCTATGGAGGGTGGGAACCAATAGGAAGCTCTTGTTGATCTTCTACCAGTCTGTTGCTGTCAGTGTTATTATATGCCATGGTCTCCTGGGGAGGCAACGGGACTGGACCAGTTGGTGAGGAGAGCTGGCCATGTGGTTCACATGAGTATCTCCTCAATTCAGTCACAGAAAAAGGACTCTGAACAAACTGCTGTCCATCATAGAACAATGTCAGCCACCCTCTGCTCAGTGCATTCACCAGGCAAAGGAATATTTTCAATGGTGGACCTGCTCTACCAACAGACTGAGGAAGTCTTTTGTCCCACAGTATATAAGACTATTAAACTGAGTTAACCCTCTCTTCACTAGTTCTGACAGCCCCAGACAACGTCTGTATTCATTATATCCAAATGTATATATTGCTACAATTTATAGTGGAATGGTATTTATAGTATTTACTCTTTTATAACATTTATAGTATTTAGTATTATTGCAATATAAATTATATTTACAGTATGCCATAATTTACAGTATCATTCCTTTGCACATGTGCTACCACTGCGTCCACTGGCAAATACTGTACCGCTAAATAGTTACTGTCAAGTGATTAGTATTCTTAGTATCTTTTCATAATTATTATTAATATCTTATAATTATTTTTACTATTGCCAGTTTTGTCAGTATTATAACTCTTTATTCTTCTTCCTATTACTCTTTCGCATTGAGGTGTTTTATATGTGTGAGCTACTGGATGCCTAATTTCATTCAGGATCAACAAAGTATCTACGTCTTAGGCAAAAACATGGCAAAAGCATCATATAATGACGTTTTTTCAGAATGTTTTTCGTATTGGTTTTTAAGACTGTTTTGCAAGATACTCAGCTGTAGAAATAAATGAATTCATCTAAACTAATTCCACTAAAACATATAGCCCTATAAAGTAACAAAACTATCAGGCAAAAACTGCTATTTGAAGTGTGTCTGTGAATGTAAAAATACTATCTTAATGAACACCATTAAATGCTACCTGCCAGGTTTTCAGCTTGGATTTCGAATTCACCACCATTCAGCTTGTGATGAGATTTAAAGTGGAAGACCTATAGTCTATATGACTGTGTTTTTTGTAGACTATTTACTTTTAATTTTGGATGTAGCCTAAATCATTTAGGTCATAACCCCCTTTTCTTGTTTGATGAATTAATTGTACTTAATACATGGCTGCGGCTTCTTTTTTCGGGACAATTGCGCTGGGCGTGTCTCCACTAATGAGGAGAATACGCTTAGCTCAAACCTGCGTAACTTTTTAAGCACTTTTTGACTTACACCCCTGATGGGAGAGTTTCTTTGAAGACAAAAAGGAGACTGAACAAAGTGAAAATACAGCACTGTCACATCGCTGTGCGGCTATGGTGGAGGACTAATATCTTCAGGGCATCGTAATGTTCAGAGGTGAGCCAGGGCAGCGCACGCTTGGCGCCTCGGGCCTCATCTGAAAGAACTGGGGCCCGGACCTCCCCCAATACTGGCAGGGTCACCTCTTCCTTTCAGCCACGTGCTTGATTGTGGCGATGTACAGTGTCTTTTTTGGTAAGCTTGGTGAGTATCCAGTGGGCCCCAAACAGTTCAGCACCCTCTGTTCCAGGTGGGGGGAGGTTCAGGGCCCTGGTATGGGCAAGAAGCTCCCAGTCTCACAGGAGAGATTCCTGGAGGATCTGCTGGAGCAGGTCTGCCATACTAAGGGTTTTGCCATCCACGGTGCACAGGTCTCTGTGCTGGTCCCGGCTTGCCTACATTCTCTACCACTGTTGGGACACAATGAGAATACAGGGACTAGAGACAGCAGTTACAGGGACTACAGCACAAAGTTCTTTATTAGCTGTGTAACCATAGGCAGGCAGGGAAACGTGAATGCAAGATCTCTACCAAAGACAGAAAAGGAAAATGGAGCAAAGCAGAACTGAAGTGGAAAGCTGAACCTGGAAAGCTGTGTGCGTCTGCTTGGCAGTCCTTGCTGCAGCTGCCTCGTGGGCTGTCTGATCAGGGCAGGAATGATTGATAGGGTTAGCACTGACTCACTACTTACCCTCTTCCCCTGACTACTCCGCCCTCACAGATTAAATTTTCTTGGAGGCGAATCACGAGGGGAGGGAATTATGACCAGCCGATTGCCATCCAGGCGGCACTTGCATTGCCCCTGCCCCTGCCTGGTTGTTGCAGTCCATGGAGAGTTAGCTCTTGGAGATGGTGGTGGACGGTCCAAGATCACCCACCTCGCAACTTAAGGAAACATGAGCTAGGAGGGACTGGGACAGGTAAGGCAAGGACAGAACAGCAGTGACTCAGAACAAGACCGAACCATTCAATAAGGTTCATGGACAGCAAAAATACCTCACAATGAGTGTGAGGGCAGGTGAGTATTAAAGCCCTGTAGTACAGAATGTAGGAGTTGATTTGTACAAATTTCAGGCTCTGCCTTGTGGGACACAACAATGATCATCTACTGAATATCTGATATTGTGACAGAACTAGTGGGGACTGAAAACTGGTCTCTACAACATCAAATCAGCAGATTTTTATCATACTGTGGGAACACAGTGTGATAAATGTAATAGTCAATTGTAATATATACATAGCCATACAGACACATACAAACCCAATAATTATACATTTGAATTTGCTGCTTTTTTGGTGGCATCCTAGCTTAGTAGATAGAACTGTTGCCTTATATCTGCAGGGATGTTGGTTAACCCCCCCCCCCCACACACACACTCACTCTGTCGAGTTTACATGTTCTCCCGCTATTGTGATTTTGGTGGGCCACCCTTGAGTGACCAGGATAAGTAGCTGTAAGATGGAGACCTGATATCACTGTTACGATGAAAATAGTAAATGGTAAATTATTTAGAACATCACCAAATGCCCCTTTAGTGCTGTTAGCATACAGTTTCATATATTTTTAAATAGCATACTACAGGTATTTACCTCTGCCCAGCCCAATCCTAAATTTTGGGATTTTCACAATAAAAATTATGCTTAACGTTTCTCTTGGTTACATTGAATATAATATAGGCCTCCTGTGTGAATTAGTACCAAGGAAGGCTACTGAGGATTTTAATTATTGCCCAAAGCCAACCCTTACTGGGACCAGTGACCAGTCCAGACCCACCAGACCATGTAGTGACGGACCAGCACAAGATTAAATTACTGTGGTGGAACTAAGACTCAGTGTCTTTCTTAGCAGAAGTAAGGTGTGGACTGAAGACTATAAATAACTCCAAGGCCTCAACTTCCAGATCTAAGGAGAGCACCAGCTCCATTCAGCAGCTGCTCTATGATTGCCCCGGTGACATGTTATACTTACTGCATACTGTAGTTGCAAATGCTGAACCGAGGTCAGTAAAAGCTACTGAAGAACGTTCCCATTCCTCTAGACAGTCAGGATAATTACCAACTTAATCTTCTGATGCTGCTCTTTGAATTGCAGCTTTTATCTATCTGTTATGTTTCCCAATGTATCATATTGTGCCAAATCCTTTCTCACATGGGATCACGGTACTTTAAACAGAAAAAAAAACATTTAGAAAATATACTCATTTTGTATTTGAAAGGTATTTTTACAATACAGTTAATAAAATATGTGATGGTACTGTTATCTCAGAATATACTTTTTGTTAGAGATCTTGGCTTGTATGACAGATTTTATTATACACTAAGAGAGCTAAATGGTCAGAGCGTGCGGCTCTTTACATTTACATTTATTGCATTTGGTAGACTCCTTTAACCAGAGCAACTTACATAAGTACTTAGAAGTCTCATCAGTGAATACATTCTGATACTGGTTCAATAGAATATGGCTAAGAATACTATCACTCTAAAAATCTATGTCAGCAAGTAATTTTTTGTACTCCAAAAAAATTTGTATAATCCTGGAAATGCTAATCCAAATACTTCCAAAAGAGGTGGGTTTTTGCTCATCGTTTGAAGGCACCAAATGACTCAGCTGTACAGACATCTAGGGGAAGTTCATTCCACCACATAGGTGCCAAAACTGAGAAGAGTCTAGATCCATGTCTTCCTTGCGTCTTGAGAGATGGTGGAATCATTCCAGCGATGCGAGAAAATTGGAGAGAACGTGGATTAAAATGATTTACATCATTTATTATGGGGAAATTTGACATGGACCTCAACCAAAGTGCAACCCGATCAGCCTTCATGTTCCAAAGTATCACTGTATTAATTGTTTTTATCTTTGTATTAGTTGGGGCTATTCTTCTGTGCCTGTGGTCATTGGTTCAAGCTCAGCCTTGGCAGACACTCAGTAGGTCCTTGAACAAGGCCCCTCAAGAGAGAACAGTACAGCAGAATAGGGTAAGATGTACATTATTATTATTATTATTATTATTATTGCTGTATTTAATAAATGCATGACCCATGGAAACAGGGGACTACAGTGATTATTATTATTAATTACTGTATAAAGCACAGGGAGCTTTGCAGCAATCCTGCTTTTGCTGTAGATTATCTGCATGCGTGCTTTCACTTCCTGCACAAGCACATCTGTTTCCTCTGCAGAGAAGCATTCTTTCTTTTCGACTAAGTGGCAAATCCACCAATACCATAGCAATCCGCCAAGGTGCAAGCACACCTAGGCCTGACCATTAAAGGGAATGAGTTTATGCCCCAAACATACTCCTGACTAATTACAATACTTTTGGACCATCCGCCTGGTGCTGCAATTATTTTTTCACTGTTAAACTAGCAGAATTGGGTAGGCCATACCTTGAAAGAATTTGCGGCATGCGCTTCAGACCATATGTTCTACATTGTTAAAAAGGGCCCCGAGCGTTTTAACCCAGAGTGTTTGTGAATTACCCTTATCTGTTACTTGTTGGTCCTAGTTTATGGTGTTTGGTTAGTTGGTTATGGCCTACAACTGTTCCTTGTCTAGCCCTCCTCTCCAGCACATACATGTGCCTGCTCTTGCCCTGTTCGTGACTTGTTTAATATGTGTACTGAACATGCTAGTTTCTGTGTGTTTCCTGAACCTGATTGGTGTTGGTTTTTCCTTGTGTTTGATCTAGCCTGTTGTGTGTTAGACCCCTCGTGGTCCCTTTTCTTTGATTTCAGTTAATTAATAAAGTTACTTTTGTGTTGGTAAGTCGAAAGTGGATCATCTAAATTGCTGCAGATTGTATCACTATTTTCATGTCTATTGTGTCATGAATAGAGTAGATGCAACATAAGCAAGCAGGCATCAATATAACATTTTAGTAACATTTTTAACTATCTTAGTCATACTGAGAAGTTATTACAGCTCTAGATCTCAACATATAATCACAATAACAGTTTTGTTTATAAATTTCAAGCTTGCTTATCAAATCATTTTAAAAGTTTACTGTTAATGTAAAGACTGCAAGCACACATTGGTATCACCAAGAATCTGAATATTATTATTAATCATAATAATAATCCCACATGAACACATAGTCCAATAGCTCCTGCTGCAATTAAAATATTAACTGTATTTTTCATTGATTGTGAACCGCCAAACACATGTTGGCAATAGAATTCTAATAAGGGATGTGGGGTTTTGTTCAGCCAGAATATCTTAAGTGACCACTGCTGAAATGGCCCCTATTTGTCAATAGTAATTAGTGCACAGATCCTCCAATCAGTGATAAGCTTATCTGCAGTGTACCAAATGACTTTAGGGGGGATAGAGGATAGAGGTAGCAGTTAACATGATCTTTATACCCCTTATAAAGATCATGTCAACTGCTACCTCCTTCTGGGCAGAAAGCTTTGCAGACTCTACAGATAGTCAAAATCTAAATTTAAATGAGGTGGAAATTAAAGCAGAATACAGAAATAAAAAAGGCATTTTTGCTGTTTTTTGTGGGATTTCCCCCTATACATTAATCAAAAGAATTAGCTAGGAAACAGATCTCACAAAATATTCTTTATTTCTCAGTTATATTACATGGAACTTGCCTTTAGGGCTCAATTAGGAAAGCAGAAAATAATCCCGCTCAGAGCAGAGACTAATGTACACAAATTTTGTCATGTGTAAAAATTCTGCAAAGCAGGAAAGGCAACATTACTTCAAAACACTGTAGGCAAAAACCTGAATATCCTTAGGAACCAAACTAATTACAGAAATGATGAGTTATTCTTTTATTCTTAGGCACCTGCTTAGAAATTCATTTCCATGTGAAGCTCTTTTGTTCCGTCTTATATTCTCCTTCCACATATTGTCAAGCCTTGCAGCCCTGTTAGGGACTGAGATCAAGCTCTGGGTTTGTGAACAATTCGGAGAATGCATTTCAGCATCAGATTTTATTGAGCTAGTGACATTATGAATCATTTACTACCAGTCTAAACTAGATGTTTTCTATGAAGTTCTTAAACACACAAAAGGAAATCGATTTATTGAATTGATTTGTTCCCTTCAGTGTCTACAGGACAACTTACCAGATCTTCCTTTGATTCCTTCAGAATTTATTCCAGGTCAGGCGTACCAATGCTCCTAAACGCAGGGGTTAAATTACCATTGAGTTGTTCAAAGCACATTGTTCTTTGTTAGAAATCAACTGTGATTACACAGTCTTTTTTTGCAATTTTCTTCCATATAGGTGAGGTATCAAAGGGATAATTCATTGCTTAGGAGGATATTCATGATTATAAATGCCATGGCAGAGCATGGGGCAGGCAAGAAAAAACTGATGATGCACTGAGAGGCTCCGAGACAAGGGTTTATTGATTAACCTGAATTGGGGAACAAAATAAAGGGACCACTAAGCAGAACTAAGCAGGAGAAAATAAAAACAGCTAAAAAGAACCATAATTTAACATTCTAAGGGAACTGGGCAACACAGAACAGAACTACAAAAAACAGGCAGATTGACACCCCACAGTGTAACATATGCAATGATAGACTAAACGATAGAGTAGGGGCAAACACTTAGATGGACACAGGCAACCAGACTAACAAAGGGGGCAGGTGTGGAATATAAGACCAAACAGAACAAGCAGAGAACTACGGAAGTTAACCCTCTGGATCTATGGGTAAGGAACACACTTTCATTGACTGGGGCATGGTCACACATTTCATTCGATATCATAAACTTAATTCATTGCAAATAAATGTACAAAACAAAACCTGAATGGGGCACAAGCAGGACAAACCTTCAACAGGGAAACAAAGATTGAAAATAACAAACACGAGGGAACAGAAAACCAATAAATACAAACAAACTGGTGAGCTTGGCCTCTGGCTAACCTCAAACCCATAACCAGAGAGGTACAGCTTCTGAGCCGCATGCTCAACTCATTCAGCTATCATGCAGCAATCTGGGGAACAGAGAGCACACATCAGGGCTGAAGGGATATAAGACAGGGAGGGGAAAAGCAGTATGATCAGTGATACCTGCTAGCCAAATGGGGAAGAGACACAAAGAAAAAATAAAGTTTTTGCATGTCATTTATATATTTCCTTTCTTCTATTCATTTTCATTTTAATTAAAAATGTACAGTTATACATTTATATTTAGGAGATGCAGTTGATCAAAAATATGCACAAGCAAGGCAGATCATACATCACAAAATGATGATTGTGTCTGGTGAAGTGGCTTTTTTTAACAAAATACAAATATTCAACTTATGTGAATAAATCTAGCATGACAGTCTCTACACAGTGACTGAAGTCCAGATTTTATGTTGTTAATAATTTGCACAAACTCCTGTATTGCGGAGGATTTCCACCAACTGTGAGTCCTCTAGGTCTCTGTAAGGGGCATAATGAGTCTTGAAGGGAACAACAAGCCCTTATACATCTGAATCAACAAAGCTGATGAGATGTGATAAATATTATTAATTTCTTATAAGCTAAAAGTGAAATTTGTAATCAGCCAAAAGCCGTCAGGTGCCATCATTGCACTCACACCATGCAAGAAGCAACTTGAAGTAAATCATTACATGTAGAGGCTGTTGCAGGTAGGGGTCCTTATTTGTAAAACTTAAATTTCATGAAAACCATACACAAAATATAGTGATTACTAATGCATCCTGCTACATTTTATTACGAAAAAATATACACTTATCAGCCATAACATTAAAACCACCTCCCCCTCATGTCACCAAAACAACTGTGACCCGTTGAGTAGGGATGTAACGATACACTCAGCTCACGATATGATATTCTCACTGTTTTTTAACATAATGAGCTGCAGACAAATTGATTAAAAATGTATTTATCTTTCTAAACTGCACAAAACTGTTAACTATTATTATTAACAGTGTCCTCTTCTTAACAGTGCAACTAAAATTGAATAAAATACTGTTTAAAAAGAAAAATCCCAAATCAAAATTCAAATAAACGGTAATGCTTTACATTAACTATTCAGGAATCATTCATAAACATCATGCATGTATACTTTACATCCTAACATCCCTTAACAGCTGTAATATACATTAATATTAAAGTGTACTTGCATGCTGCTTATGAATGTTCTATGAATACATTGTAAAGGTGCACTGAATGTTCTATGAATGCATAATAAATGCATTATGAAGGTGCACTTAATATAAAGCGTTACCAAACTGAGCTCACTATGGTGCCAGTGGACATGCTGAAGCATGCTTGTTGTGTTATTTGTGTGTGTTATCAGTGTTTTACAATGTTTGCATGCAGTTTTTGTCGTCTGTGCTTTTCTTGACGTTTTCATTTGTGATTACCCGAAAGGTAAAATGCTGCCACACCGCTGATTTAAGATCCGGGGTGTGCCCTCAATTTCAAATTTGCCCACCATCTCACGTTCGGTTAAAACCAAAAACTAACGTACGATATTGACGTGAATTCATAGTGACATCTGACGTCAAACTGACGTTGTGAAATCGAATGTAGTATTACACCATTTTTTCTGTTAAGTAAAGTACCGTGAAGTACTCTTAAGGTAGTGATTCATTTCCAGATCAGCCGGTTTAAATCATCATACATTTTCATTGATTTTTAACCGATTTGCGATTCATCGTTACATGCCTACCATTGAGGCATGGGCTGTACAAGATCACTGAAGGTGTCCTGTAGTATCTGACACCACAACATTAGCAGAAGATTCTTTAATTCTTGTAGGTTGCAAGGTGCGGCCTCCATAGATTAAGACATGTTTAACCAACACATCCCACAGATGCTCAGATTTGGAGGTCAAATCAGCACCTTCAACTGCTTTTCATGTTAAAGCATTTCTGAATTATTTTTTCAGTGTGGCAGGACTGATCATACTACTGAAAGAGACCACCGCTATCAGGGAATACTGTTGCCATAAAGGAGTATACTTGGTCTGCAGCATTGTTTAGGTATGTGGGGTTCACATGAATTCCAGAAGCCAAGGTTTTCTTGTAGAACATTGCCCACAGCATTGTATAGCCTCTCCCGACTTGCCTTCCTTCTGTAGTGCCTCCCGGTGCCATCTTACCCCCAATTAAACAACACACACACTTGGCCGTACACGTAAGGTAAAAGAAAACGTGACTCATCAAACCAGACCACCTTCTTTCATTGCTCCGTCATCAATTATAGGCAATTTCGGTGATGAGCTGGGGTCAGCATAAGCATTCTGGCCTGTCTGCAACTACATAGCCCTATATGCAGCAAGCTGCAATGCATTGTATGTTCTGACACTTTTCTGTCATAGTCAGCATGAACTTTTTCAGCAATTTGTGTTACAGTAGATCTCCTGTGAGATTGGACCAGACAGTATAGCCATTCCTCCCCATGTGCATCGATGAGCCTTGGGCGACCACATGCCACTAGACCAGTCATTTTTGAGGTGTTCTGACCCAGTTGTCCAGCCATCACAATTTGGCCGTTGTGAAGGGCACAAGGCAGGGAATAACCCAGGATGAGGTGCCCACCCATTGCAGATGAAACACTGATTTAGTTATTCAATATTTAAACATTGTTATAATGGTAATATTACAGGTTCCCAGATATATGGATTTTCTTGAAAAACAGGCAGATTCACTTATAGAAACATAATGTGAAGCTTCATTTGTTGGGTTTCAATGGTTAGCATACAGGTCACAAATCTTTGTTTGTCCTTGGCCGATTATGTCAGTGATGGTATTAGCCTCTCTGTACATTACAGTAAGAGCTACATGCAGTATGACATATATGCAATACACAAGAATCGTGAATAAACATCAGGGCTATGGTGCCATCATCAA
>JABFEA020000010.1:23273080-23286173 GCA_019775915.2 Cyphomyrus plagiostoma | reverse complement strand
ATATATACACACACACATATACACACAGTGGTACCTCAGTTCTCTAACTCATTATAACTCAAATTTTTTAAAAGTCGAACCAACCAGTTCCCAAAAAAATTACCTAGAACTCGATCTGAATCTCAGAAGTCAAACCCTGAAGGCAGACCAAAGATAAGTCATGGGGCAAGTCTCTCAGCGGAAACAAAGGATAATGCTTCAGTGTCAGCCTTGCATTCACTGTGATACCATCATGCATGTTTACACTAGCTGAATACATATATTTAGACATTAAAAATGCATTTATACAGTGACAGTAACAGTAATTATTGTTATATAATGAAATACATTTAAAAACAAAGATTTATAATTCATTATTTTCATATTAATAATAAACCATTAATACATTTAATTATAATAATATTGTCATGCCCAGTGGGGACAGAACAGAATGGAGACAAATGCACAGACGTCAGGGTATCGGGGAACACAGGGTTTAATTACAGGTAAGGCAGGCAAAACGCAGATGGACAATACAATGACCGGATTGGGGACCAGAAACAGCTGATCACACAGGGATGCCACATCAGGTTAACAAGGGGGCATGGTACACGGAAGGAGCGGACAATTGGGCCAGGACACATTGTCAGTGTCAGCCCCTGTTGTCCTACTCTGTGCCCCTTCCCCGTTTGGCCAGCAGGCGTTGCTGGTCATCCCGTTCTTCGTGTTAGTCTTCATTCTCCCCGTTTCCTGTCTGGCCACACGGCTTAATGTGTTGAGCATGTGGTTGTTTGTGATCTTGTCCTGTGTTAAAATCTGGCCTCCCCTGTATGTTGCTCCCTAGTGTTCCATATGAGTATTTTCTAGTTCTTGTATTTGGTTTTGTTTCTTGTGCCTCTGCTTGTGTCTTTACCCGTCTGTCATTCCCCACTGTTAGTTTCTGTTTCCTTGGTTAGTTCTTAGTTTCCATGGTTTTAGTTCCAATGGAGTTGGTTCATCTGTTCCCTGTTTTACTGGTCTTTGTTAATTCGTCTCACCTGTCCTGTGTTAGTCTCGTTACCCCTTAGTATTTCAGCTCCTGCTTCTGTTCAGTTCCCTAGTCATTGCCTGATGTTAGATGTCTTTGGATCTGGAAAAGAAGGATCTGTTTGCTTAAGTAATTCCCTGTGTTAGATGTACATATCAAGTTTATGTTTGTGATTTGTCGCCTATATTTATCCCTTTCAGTTTTTGACCCCTAGTGGTCCTTTTGGTTTTGTTTGTAGTGTTTTCTGTTTTATTTAATAAACCTGTTTTGGAGTCCTTGGAGCTGTCAGTGGGTCGTCCACCCTTTTATGTGCCTCCACCATGCCACGTTCTCGCGCCAAACCTGCCCGGGTCCCTGACAATGCATTGTTTGGATACATTTATTTTCTTACTTTAAAAATTACTGTTTTGATAAATGTGCTTTGATGTGTTTAGTACAGTATATGCTGTTGTTTTATCTGGTTCATTTTGTGTTTAAATGCTAAAAAAACATATTTCAGTGTAATTTTTTTCTGGCCGGTAACCAGTTAATTGGTTTTCCATTATTTCTTATGGGGAAAATTCAATCAGAACTCGAACTTTTTAGGATTCGATCCAGAGTTCTGAACTGAAACTAAGTTTGAGTGCTGAGGTACCACTGTATTTTACCTGACTGATATTTACATTATTTTCTGTTATCATTTAAGGTATGTTACAGTATTTTTTACTGCATTTTAAAAAAATTGCACAGGCAAACAATGTTTTAAATACAGAAATTGTAATGATGGCGGTCCGCCAAGAGGGCAGGCAGTGGGCACAGAAGAGGTAGGCAGAAGATCCAAAGACAGGGTTTATTGCAGGTAAACACGGAACAGCAACTAACTCACAATAATGACGGATCTGGGGAAACTCAGACGTGGACTAAATACACAAGACAAGCAACAAATAACAGGCAATAGGTGATCACAATCGGAAAGTAACAGGAGGTAACGAAGGGGGTCTGGCACACACGAGGATGGACCAGCCGGGCGTGACTAGAGGTGTGAACCTTCACTAGTCTCACAATTTGATTCGATTACGATTATCTTGTCGGCGATTCGATATCTTGATGCATCGCATCAATTTTTCTACATTACTTCACATTATATTTTCAAATACAAATACAGGCAGTGACATGTAAGTTCCCGTTTTTATTTAACCTGAAAATATAAACAGAAATTATGACATTACATTAAACTGTACAGAAACAAAGAATATAGACATACCTTATCAAAATGTAAACAGAAACTGTGAGCTACCCACATCTCAGAACAAACATGGCTGCCTCCAGGAAGGCGCTGCTGTGTGTTGTTTATTTATATTTTAGCAGATTTGAGGTGAGATTTTTTCGAAAGACAAACAAACAAGAAACACGACCTAGTCAAACCGCATTAAAAGCTTTATAAAATATTTTAGCAGATTGATAGTGATATTCTTTTTTCGAGATCCAAACAAACTTCAAACAAAACAAAAACACTAACAAATAAAAAACTCATATTGCATGATAGAATAATGTTTACGGACATGGTATGATATTCTCTAAATCTAACACGTGCAGTTACATTTACAGCTATTAATACATTTAACAAAAACATTTTTAAGATTTATAAAATAGAATTACTGTTGAGCGTGTAAGCCGCCATGTTGAAATTACGTCACAGGGGCAACTCGGACAACAAAATCTTGTCCGACGTCAATGTCATAAAAGAAGCGTGTTTCCGACGGGAAGTGACGTTTTTCACGATGTTTCGTGGTGTTTTCATCCGGGTTCCGACTCGGAGAGAAATAATCGAAACCACCATTACTCTTACACGGAGCAGCGCTGTACTCTGATCAGGTAGCCACAGTCACTACCGGAACTACTTTTTAACTAGAATTTTTATGCCGCCGCCAGGAAATCACCAAGCAATGTCATTATGATATAATCGATTATGTTCTGTCACTGCATCGATGCAGAATCGTCCACATCTGCATCGCGATGCATCGATTATGAGATTAATTTCAACACCCCTAGGCGTGACAGAAATATTTTGTATTTACAGGGATACCTCGATTCTCAAACTTAATCCGTTCTGATCCGACTCCGGATCGAATCCTAAAAAGTCCTAAAAAGAAGAGCATTTTTTTTCTTAATGGCTTCCAAAACGATAAAACGAAAACGGTCTTATCCCAACATTACCCCTGTCCTGCCCCAATCGTCCGCTCCTTCCGTGTGCCACGCCCCCTGTGTGAGATCCCTATGTGATCAACTGTTTCTGGTTGTTGTCATTAGTCCTCTGTATTCCCAGTTTCTATCCTTTTAATGAATGTGTTTTTTGTTTTTGGTGCACCAAGTAAGCCACATGTATGTTTAAAGTGTTCACAGAAAGGAAACTGTTAAATGTCATAAGAATGGCCTTCACATATTTATATGTTTTTTTTTTTTTTTTTAAGTCTTTCTTCTATTTTGTTTGGTTCCTTACTCAACTTTTCAAGATGTTGTTGCACCAATGTTGTCTCCTAACGAGAGATTGTAATGTGTGTATAAATTAAAAATAAATAAATAAATAAATAAATAAATAAAAAATAAAAAAAATAAAATTAGTCCTCTGTATTAAGTCTGCAACGTATTCTGATCCTGACGCAATGCATTACGGTTAGATGCATCGTGACCTCTCACCCAGCTGCACAAACTGGAACCACCTCCGTGACGACACACCTTTGCCTTTATTGGCTGAAGAGTTTAGTTTCCACACATGACGTTGGTATTCCATGCAGTTCCGATGCATAATCTGCTATTTCTCCCGATTATCACGTAAAGCAGTGAGAACTGGTTTTCAGTTAATTTACCTGGTAAAATAAAGTTTAAATAAATTACATAAATGCTGTAATAGTACATATAAGTTAGTAGTTTATGTATTGTGTGTGGAGTTTGCATGTTCTCCTCATGTCGTCATGGGGTTTCATCCGGGTGCTCCACTGAAGTTAGGAAAGGGATTTGTGACTGATGTAATGCCTCCGGGGATCAAAGTATTGCAATCGTTCAAAGGCATAGCAGGCTTTTGGTAACATGATCTAACCCAGGTGTCAGAATTCCTCTGAAGAGAAGGCAAAAGGAGGATTTTCTGGGGTTGTTGCAATAATTCAAAAATCCTACTGCCTTTGACACACAATGATTATATAGGACATGTATATGACATGACATTATACTGGAGATGTGATTATTGAGGTGCTCTCTCTGATAGTACTTTCATTACAGCAACATTAGGGTGAAGCAATTTTGTAGTCTCAGTCTTATATTTCCCTATACCAGCCATTGCATAAATGTCAGCTTTATACATTATTAACATCCTGCTTTTGGAGCCACCATCACATGTGCAATAAAGATTTCATGACAGCAAATTTAACATCATACACTGAATTGTATTATAATAACAGATGCTGCTATATAGAGTGTATTATCATTACCATTGTTATAAGCATTATAGTTTTAAAAAATGTTTATGGGTTTATGATGGAAATGTCACTTCATCTCAGTCAAATGTTTAACATTTCACGGCAGGTGGGTGTTACGTCCTGCGACGTCCGTCCTGTTCCTGCCCTTCGTATGCCACGCCCCCCTCGTTACCTCTTGTGATTCCCGATTGTTTCCACCCGTGTGGCGTAGCCGCACGCCAGTCCCGTGAATTGTCTTGCTTGTATTTAAGTCTGCGCCAGCGTCTGTTCCGGCAGACGCGGCATTGAAGTTGTTAATGTGTGTACGTCTTGTGGCATTAAAACCCCGTATTCCCGTGTATCTGCCTGGACTTTCCTTTGTCCGCCCTGCGTGCTTCCGCACACGCAACAGAGGGAAGCAATGCCAAAATTTTCCATGCATTGTGAGGAAACAATCGTAATGTTGCAAAATAATGCAGGGAATTTATTTTGTAGATGTATCCAAGGCTGCAGGTGTCACTGCAGACCTCTGTGCAGTACTTTGTGGTGCTATATGTAATATATAGCGGTGGGACATTTTTGTTAATTAACAGCAACCCTGTGTCTTGGCTATATAAGCATCACCCAGCTTTTCACCATTGTGAACATCTACTTCACAAGTTTGGCCTTCATGCTGTAGATTGTTATATCTAAAAAATATTTTTCTTACAGCAACTATCTTCATTATTTCCCCAAGCATCTTTTCAAATTTGTTGAGGGCAAGAGGTCAAATTTGCCCACATTTTATCTACAACATCTCAATAAGACCTTCTATTGGAAAGTGTATTGTACCAGAATGCAAAGATAGGTGCAGCTGGACTTAAAAATGCACATCAACATATGTGAATGTCGCTGAAAGTAATTACAAACCAACATCAGGGTACAAAAACATGTCTCTCTTCCATTTCCTCCTTTCATTAGCACGATCAACATAATTTCATAGTTCAACTTCAATTGACCCATAATTGCCATAATTTTCAACCCCAGCCTACGAAGCCACAAATTGCCCATCAACCTGGGAAATTTTTATTCATCAGATCTTTATTGAGTGGAGTTCAACACAGAGAAAGATACCAGTGCTGAACCAGATGGTTTTTACATCACTGCCCAGATCTCTCTCTGTCAGGGGCTTAATTAAAAAGCTGCTTCCCCAGTCACTGTCCTAGTACAGGGACCACATCATGGTGAGCCATGTTACTACACTGTTACAATAAACCTCTCCACTGCCCTGCAGAAGAAATATTGTTAAAGATTGATGCATGTATGAAAGAAATCCTATAAACAATTCACATTGCCTTACAATGCGGATTGATTAATAGCACATTACATTAATACATTCTTAAGATTTGAATTCATGACAAATGTACACAAATTGTCATTGTTCTGAACAGAATTAAATTAAAGCAAGATTCCACACAACATTTCACATAAGCATTGAATTTCCAGGTAAATCTTAAAGGGAAATTCAGAAGGGCATAATGTCATTATTTTCAGCACAACAGTCTGCTAATGCAAAAGAAATTATATTGCAGATGTCATTGTTTATTTAAAAGAAACAAAGTTTTATTGAGAAAAAAATGTGGTGCTGCTTGTAAAATGTAGAAGCTCTGAAAATCATAAGCATTATTTTGAATTTTCTGTTTCCTGTTCCTAATTGCATGTGTTTCTGACAGTATCATCTATTGGAATGTTTTTTAAGGAGCTGCAAGTTTTTTGTGGAATCATAGTCCATAACAGGAAAAGACTCAAGATACCAGTGAAGACAAGCGAAGATAAGCGTATTCAAGTCATGATGCCAATTCATAGTACACACATGGGTCAAAGTCACAGAGCTGATACAGGGAGTTCAGAGCAAACAAATCCAAGCATCACACCCAAAACCAGTTAAAATCAACACTCAGCATGGTGGTCCACTCAATACCTCACAAGGAGTTAAAAGCCAGGTGCTTTTAATCTCAGGAGATTTCCTTTTGGCCTGGCCGGCTAAAACTAAATGTTTTAGTGCAAATGCACATGCAGTATGGTCTCACCCTGTGCCTCTCGATCACAGCTATGGAAACCCCCATGTCCATTTCGTATATAGATAAGTAAAGTATTGTCTATAGTTTAGCCAAATATATATTTTTTCCTGCATTTGTCAAATGGAACCAAAGAAAAGGAAAGGTGGAGCTGAGAGGAAAAGAAAGGCCCTCGAAGAGGAGGCTGAAAAATGTTGTAAAATTACTGACTTTTTCAACAAGATTTTTCTTTGGCATTGTAGCCACGTTTGTGTACGCGCTGTGCCATTTCTTTGGCAATTATTTCAAATACTATTACGATACGTTCCTTCCAGTTTAGCTTGAACAGATTCATTTCCCCAATTATCAATTAAATCCCCACCTTCTCCATCTTTCCACTGACTGTTATCGCAGCTCTCCTCCATTTTTACCTTCCTGCACTGCCGGTGCAGGCTGATGATGTCAGCGCATGCGTATAAGCAAAAAGCCACATGGATTCTGGTCTGAGTGTTCACATTCAGGTCGCATGGCCGCGAATGGGATACGTATCCGATTTAGTACCACATATGAAAGTGACACAAATCTGATTTGAAAAGATCAGATTTACATGTCCACACAGTCCTGAAAAGATCATATCTGTGTCCCATTAAGGCAAAAAATATATCCAGTGAGTCACTTCAGCATGGCAGTGTGAACGTAGCCTTGGTCATGTACCTGTCAAACAAATAATGTTGTGCTTCACTGGTTAATGCGCGGCCTTCCAACTCACCACAAGAAAGGCCTGCTACTTATATTAACACTAGAAGGCACAATTGTCAGTGTTAATTGGTTTTATTGGTTAAGAATTTTCACCTTGATTTCAGCTCTGTAACATTTATTTGATGTAGTATAACATGGGATTATCCCATATTGAAAAATAAAAATCTAGGGCTTGTTTTGAATCAACATACTTTTAGGAATATTAATTAATGGGACATAACATTGATAGCACATCGACAAGATGACAAATTATTGTGCTGCAAACTGACCTTATAAGATATATCACGGTTAGCTAAGTAATGACACTGAATCATAAATTGGCCCTCATTTTTTGGCATGTAAAAGTATGTGTTAGATAGTGTTTGTTGGTTTGTCAGTGCATCCATGCAGAACAAATTTGGCATGTCTATGGTGCCCTGGCTTAGAGTATGTATTCATGACCTAAACAAGCCTCCCAACACGATCCTAGTTATTGGTGTGTCTAATATTCACAAGCAGCTAAGAGGGAATTGAATTAACATAGCTGAATGGACACTATGCTTCATGCAGGAGTGACAATCATTCATATTCAGTCATTTTTGTATTTAGATACAACTTCTGGTTTCAAGTTTTACATTTATTCTTAGACCTTGATAAGTGATGTAGATGATGGCAAAGTCCTCACTGGATATTAAATGAATCTGCTGTGACCAACACTCCAGGAAACAAAATTACTTATTACTTATTACAAAATTAAATAAGCCCAATTTGTTCCCACTACAGTAAACATGATGAATGACATATGAATTTATTGAATTTTGCTGAAATTCTCATTTGCCAGAACCAAATTGATATTAAATTGCTAATTACTTTTCCGTGAAAGCTTTACACTCATCTGTCATTTAGACAAGTGAACTCTCCAGTGGTGCAATTCCATTAATGATATAAGGACAACCATTACCATTGAAAGGTCATTTGAAGTAGTCTCGGTCAGTGAAATTCTTCACATGCACACTGGCCATAGTATTAATATAAGATTATGAGATCATATCTCACAGGAGATATTGCAGTTATCACCTACTATAATAAGTTTTGACCTACGTTTTGGTGGATTGGGTTAGTTTCTCTTACTCCTGCCATTAACTGTCCTTAGCTTGGTAAAAGACATTGTCTGATTTTGTCTCCCAGATAAACTAGAATGCAGTGCAGTCTGAACAACATCAATACATTTCCTGGACAACCCTGTCATCCTCTCCCCCCATTAAATCCTATCCTAACTCCTCCCACATTCCCAAAGCTTTACAATTCCTAGGACTACTGGAGGTATCAAGTGAAAATATGAAAGCCAATAAATGTTTTTTTACCTGAATGCTTAGTTGTGACACATTACTCTGAAATTACACCTATTTGTTTATTGCACATTACATTTATATGCAAATTTGCGCAATCTATCCCCACCAGTTAGGTGGTTAATTGTGTTTTATTGTGTACAGTATGTCTATGCATTAAAATGTCATTTACACTACTTATACATCTAAGTATTTATATTTGGGTGGCATGGTGACGCAGTGGTTAGCACTATTGCCTCACACCTCTGGGGTTCTTTGTGCATGGAAGTCACGTCCCGATGGTGCCATGCCCCCTCGTTAACCACGTGTGGAATCCCTGTGTTACGAGCTGTGTCTAGTCTTGTTTAATTCAGTCTGTGTATTTAAGTGCTTCCTAGTTAGTCGTTCCCCAGTCTTGTCATTAATGTCTCAACATCGGTAGTGTTTGCTGTGTTCCTGATTGTGTCACCCCTTTAATAAACCCTGAGTTTTACCGCTACGCCTGGACTCCAGCGCTTGTCTCCCCGACGTGCTTCCAGTGTGACATGACAATGGAATTTCCATGTTCTCCCTGTGTCATTGCGGGGTTTCCTCTGGGTACTCTGGTTTCCCTCCACAGTCCAAAAACATGGTGAGGTTAACTGGAGTTGCCACATTGCCTCCAGGTGTGGTTTCGGTTACAGAAAATGGATGGATGGAATATTTATTTCACATTTGCACAGTTTTCCATGACATAACATGAACTGTAACGGATACAGCAATGGAACAGGTTTTCTTTTTTGATTCTGTGGTCATGATGTACTGAATTGTACACTCAGTTTATATCAATGGGCCCACGGAATTCTAAATTAAGCTCATTAAGTCCTTACAATGTGCACATAATTTGCTTTTTGCGGTACTCTCAATTTGTGATTTTGAGCTCTCCTATTAAGTTATGCTCACATTTTGATCTTGCCTACAGAAAACTGTCACATCTATATCAAACCAACCATAACCCCGCCCAGTCTCACCTGAAGAGCTCTGTCTACCATGATCGTTACCTCTGCAGTTCTGAACAGCGGCAATTCATCTAGACCTCCGATTCTTGCCAGCACGTTCTCTTGATTTTGGTTCCCTCGCTGAATAGATGGTACACATAATACACATTTTGGACCATTCCATTACCACTTTGTGGGCATAGTTTGGGGAAGGCCCTTTTCCATTCCAGCATGACTGTGCCCCAGTGCACAAACCAAGGTCCATAAAGACATGGTTGGGTGAGTTTGGTGTGGAACAACATGACTGGCCCACATGCAGCCCTTACCTCAACCCCATCACACACATTTGGGATGAACTAGAACTGAGATGTTGGATGTGAAGGCCAGATTCACAATCAGTGCATGACCTTGCAAATGCTCTTCTGGATGAATGAGTAAAAATTCCCACAGACTCACACTAAAATCTTCCCAGAAGAGTGGCAGCTGTTATACATGCAAAGGGGGGACCAACTCCATATTGATATCTATGGATTTAAAATGGGATGTCATAAAAGATTCTGTAGGTGCAAGGGCCCGGTGTCCCAATAATTTTGTCCACTATAGTGTAGATGCTGAGTTACAGTATATTATTTATACATGCAAACAACTTCTCTTCTGCATAGCACTATATTTCATAGAAATTTTGCAGCAAGATTTAAAGACTTTTCACGATGAGCTGTGGAAAAAAGAATAAAATTAATGAAATGTTAGTAAACCTTAATAATCCATCGCTGAGCTGATTTATGACTGACAATAATTAAATTGTAGTGCTCACCAGAATGCAAACAGTTAAAAACCACACTCAGATATTCAGGAAAACTGTAAGCCACATAATCACAAAAGACTCAAAAATGATCTTCTTGACTTTGGAAGCATCCAGGGCTGGTTTCTCTTCCTTTGCAGTGTCCCTCCTTCCTTTCTGTTGAAACAGAAAATGATGCGCCAAGCAGTAACCTAGTAAGTTTTTATTACCTTTTCTGCAAAGGCATTTAGACCGAGTAGGGGACTAGGCTGCAATAAACATCAAACAATCAATCAATCAAGTATTTAATTAAACAAACATAATAACCACTGAATTATATTATGAAAAAATGCATTGCCTGACTTCACTAATGTAAATGAGTCATGATGTAAATGAGCCTCTGAAGCCTCTGGCATCTTTCTGAAGTCATGATCAACAATACGTAAATTTACTTACTTCATGCTCAGTCCCTGCAATGTATTTGGTTTGTTGTATTTTTTAAGTTTTAAAATTTTGCACCGTAAAGGACAGTACTTTCAAATAATAGTATTTTACAGGTGTTACGTTTGCATGCAATGGAGGACCTTTCTGAAGTTGAGAGCCTTGATAAGACTAAGAGAGTTATTTAAGCACAGAGAGAAAGACAGACTGTATTTACACAAGTTACATAATGTTCTGTATTTGAATTGGACTTTTGATGTATTTCAATTGCCAGTATGCAACATGCACTGGCAATTCAGAGTCATCACCACATTAAAACTGGGCTCATAGAGATCTCAAGTTAAGTGGTTCTGCTGACGCCATTAGTATATTTGAAAGGATTTTTTGCATGGAATGTTGTTGGTAATTGGCTCTATTAATTTCAAACCAATAAACCCCTTTAGTGGGCCACAAGATTATCTTGTCAGGGTTTATTTTGCAAAATGGAATTAATTTTTGCATGCAAATTAAAATCTTCTTTTTGATAGGCACATCCACCTCCACAATACCATCCACCAAAGGGCCTACAGTAGCTTTGCTCTCTAGCATTTCAGTCACTGAAGACCTCAAGGGCGGTTCCAGGGAGGGACCATACATGTCCCCCCTCCCCCCATGGCTCCTACTTATATATGCTACTTGGGCCTGAAATAAATCTATTATTATTACTGCTAATATTATTATCTATATATTATTATATTATATATATATGTGGTCTAATTTTTTTTTGTGCTGGAAATAGGTGAAACACAGGCTGTTAACACAAAAACGCCGTCGCTTAAGTTGGTGAAAAGCAAAGTTAACGACAGAAAAAAATTATCAAGTTTGTGCAAAGTAAGACAAATTTGTTAACTGTAAAATGTGACTGCAAAGCATTGGATAAATAATTTATTGGTTGTCAAAATTGTATTTGCTGGCAATATAGTGTAAGTAATGCTTGGAGGACATCCATCCATTTTCCAACCTGCTTGTCCTACTAGGTTGCTGGGGGAACAGGGGGCCAGCCCATCACAGGGCACATTCACACACCAACCACTCACACATGCACACCTATGGGCAATTTAGGAACTCCAATCAGCCTTAGCATGTCCTTGGACTGTGGGGGAAAACCAGAGTACCTGGAGGAAACCCCACGATGACACGGGGAGAATATGCAAACATGCACACACATGTAACCCAGGCGGAGATTCGAACCCAGGTCCCAGAGGTATGAGGTAACAGCACTAACCACTGCACCATCATGCTGCCCCAGTTGGGGGACAATTAAAGTCAAATCCGTCTGGCACCCCTAACATAATAACTAACAACTGGCCCCAGACTTACCCCCCCCCAGTTGAAATGGTCTCAAACTGCCACTAGAAGACCTTTTTAACACTGGAATTCTATCCATCCATTTTCTGTAACTGCTTGCTATTTGGGGTCACGGGGGGTCCAAAGCCTATCCTGGAGACTGCCAGTGCAAGGCAGGGAAGAACCAAAGATGGGGCACAAACACATCTCAGTAATGTTGACACTGTACTGTTGTGTTAAAGAAGGAGCTGAACTGGAAGGCAAAGCTCTCGATTTAACAGCAGCAGAAATAAGTTACCTCCGCAGGATGTCTGAGCTCAGCCTTAGAAATAGGTATTTTAGGCATGTCACACTGGGAGGAGGCCTCAGACCCAGGTCCCAGTTCCATATGCATCTCTAAGGACTTGCACACGGAGACCATATAATAGACAGAATTCAGCTAATCAATTTACTTTCATATTAGAATGTCATACAATTAAATTCTCACTGCTTATGTATGGGGCAAGTGTCAAGCGTTCATTTTCATGCACAAAATACATTCTGTGCCACAAAAAGCATTACTCAATGACAAAATCAATCATTTTATGGACAAAATGCACTTTGTGGTTCCACAAAACATTACGTGATTCCATAGAAGATATATTTTGTACAGAAAATGACTGTATCATTCATGATATGCATTTCATCTACAAAATTACTTACTATCACTCACAAAATGCATTCTGTACACAAAATTAATTTATTTAGTTGATAAAATGCATTTCACATATACAAAACAGGTAAGGGTACACGTGATACTTGGGATCACAAATTTTACACTAACACATATAGCTACTGACAAGACATACACTCGCCTAAAGGATTATTAGGAACAGCTGTTCAATTTCTCATTAATTCAATTATCTAATCAACCAATCACATGGCAGTTGCTTCAATGCATTTAGGGGTGTGCTCCTGGTCAAGACAATCTCCTGAACTCCAAACTGAATGTCAGAATGGGAAAGAAAGGTGATTTAAGCAATTTTGAGC
>JABFEA020000010.1:23253020-23266776 GCA_019775915.2 Cyphomyrus plagiostoma | reverse complement strand
CTCCTGGGAGGCCAGCAGAGGAGGCTGCTCTTAGAGGTAGCAGAGAAGGCTACTCCTGGGAGGCCAGCAGAGGAGGCTGCTCTTAGAGGTAGCAGTGGAGGCTACTCCTGGGAGGCCAGCAGAGGAGGCTGCTCTTAGAGGTAGCAGTGGAGGCTGCTCCTGGGAGGCCAGCAGAGGAGGCTGCTCTTAGAGGTAGCAGAGAAGGCTACTCCTGGGAGGCCAGCAGAGGAGGCTGCTCTTAGAGGTAGCAGTGGAGGCTACTCCTGGGAGGCCAGCAGAGGAGGCTGCTCTTAGAGGTAGCAGTGGAGGCTGCTCCTGGGAGGCCAGCAGAGGAGGCTGCTCTTAGAGGTAGCAGAGAAGGCTACTCCTGGGAGGCCAGCAGAGGAGGCTGCTCTTAGAGGTAGCAGAGAAGGCTACTCCTCGGAGGCCAGCAACCAAGAGTGGCTGATCAGGCAGAACCATCAATTGTCTGGGTTACACTGTTCAGCAGCCTGATGCGTGGATGCAGCATGACCAAAAAAGTGGAATTGAACATGCCTGCAGTAAAGAGTATAAGCTAAGTGCTACACCTACTACACATATGACCCTTTTGAATGTGGTGTTTCCATCAGCACATTATTTAAGGCGTCGCACAAACACGGCGGTTATGCCTGAATAAAACACAGGGTTGTCATAGTTCATTGTTATGTAATTATAAAAGTTAACAATGACCTCACCTAATTAAAGCATGTAATATGTAAAAAATATATATAATATATATTTTTCAAGTCTGGCAACCATTATTATTCATTGGTTATTGAGAATTAATATTACAATTTACTGGTTGATCAGAACAATAGAAAATAATGTTTCTAAATACATTTTTGAACATCAGCAGCCTAATTTTCTCAGGTTCTAATGCCGACTCCCACAAACCCGCAGGAGACCTTCTACAGTGAAAAGACAAAGCTCTTCCATAAAGGACCTGACAAATGTAAAGCTCTAATAGCAACAATCCTCCCGTGTTATAAAGCCTGGTGAGAAGCTTTCTTACCCACAACCTGGATGATTTCGGCCAACAGAACCCCATCGGTAACATCTTGCTGCAGGTCCTTGATCAGGCGCTTGTGGCCGGATTTGGCCAAGTAATGATTGGCCCAGTCCGTGTAAATCTGTTAAAAACACAAATAAAAATCAACATTCCTTGCACAGCAGAGGGGAGAATCCATTCAGGAATGTCATGGTGAAAATGTTGTGAAAACACAAAGCAGCAGAACATCTCTTTTAGTGAATCAACAAATGTTTTAAATATTGCCAGTATGAAAGTGGTATCTCGCAGGCTTGCTTTTCCTAGGTCCAAACCCATATATTCGCACAGTATTCAAAGTCGGGCCATTGTACACAATTGGGGCATTGAAGCCTTGTGATTGCCTTATTCAGATGAGATTCCTCACATTAAAGCTTAAGACAGACTGGGCTTTCACTGGCTGAGAGGACTTGAATGTTGTGTCTGAATAATCTCAATGGGCTGGCTGATAATTGGGCGCTTAGAATGGGTTAGCGTTCATTTTCGCATCTCATTATCTTGAGGCCTGTCGGCAAACAGCAGACTGTTAAGGACAAATAACTTATGAGATTATTGAGATGAATACAGAGCGGCCTGGCTATACCCTGTTCTTTCCCAAATCACTGTAACTAAGGATGGGAATTGCTAGTGAGTACTTCTGCACACAGCAAAAAATCAATCATATAACTAGCAAAGCCCAGAGACAATTTGGACTTTTTAAGATCTAAAAGCATGAGAACAACAGCTACAGGAAAAAAAGAAAGGCAAAAATAGAACAATTACCTTTCCATCTCAATTGTAAAGTTCTTGTTAAAAATCCAGTTTGAAAACAAACCTTAAACATAAAGTCTTTAATTCTCTGAACTGAAATAGCTCCTCTTCAAATAAGTTAACGAGGGTCGGGAGCTAATTCCAGGCAGCACAGGGCACAGGGCAGGGGTGCAGCCCAGACAGAACAGCACATCGCATGGAACACAGACATGACCATACACTATGGCCGATTTAGAGATGCCTATTAGCATTGCATTAACTGCATGTTTTTGGATATGACACAAAGAAATCACACAGAAAATAGAGATTAGATTCAAACCCAAATTCCAGAGGTGTATGGATGGATGTTTGGGGGAGGCTTCTGTGGGTTCCTGCCCCTTTTGCCCAAAAGAATGAAAAGTGCCCCCCTTTTCAGGTCCTTGCCAGTTTCAGTGCCAATTCTTTATCCCGCCTGTCAAGCATCTGCCTTTCAGAAAGTACCTGCATGGTACAATTTATACAGGTATTGGAAATCTGAGAGCCAATAAATGTGTTTTTACTGGGGCTGTGTATTGATTTTGCAAAATTACCTAATTAATCACAGTTTTCTGTGACTAATCATGATTAATGGCACCTAACATTAAAACCTAGAATCGTAAATATTTACACATTGAACCCATAGATTAATGCAGAAATACCAAGGGAGTATATACAGCCATGGTGAGTGAACCAACTATTTGCATTTTGAGTCCTGCAACAAAGAATGTCCACTTGACAAAACATTAGGTATTTTCTTATTTAACTTTTCAATAGATCATCATGTGACATTTCACATTATCAATGCATAAACCACCCTAAACCCATTATTTTATCACGGTTTTATGTCCCAGGCTTCCTATACATTAGCTCTGGGGCAGAGTGAGAGGGGCCCTAAAAATGTGGAATATAATTGGATTTGGGTTGGGGGCCCAACATAATATGCTTTCATGGGGTCCAAAATCTCCAGTGGCATCCCTGCATTAGCCAACTAGTCCTGGAAAAAAAGTACAAGGGACAAAGGATTTGTTAAATTTTATGCTATGCTGGGAATTATATTTATTAACAAGGTTTGCCAGTATATAATCATAAAAGGCTCTAATGTAACTTTTAAATAAACATTAGTTGTTATCGTTAGACAGTAACTACAGCAAACACATCGTAAAAGTGAATGGAAGTTTGGCAGCAAAAATATTCACAAGGTCCAGAACACGAATACTCAGTGGGCAATGCTGGCCAGAGACGAGGTGCACGTAAACACTCTCTTGGAAGGAGGTAGAAGTCGAGGCTTTGCAGTCTTTCAAAGTAACAGCCTCCCATCATGCCGAGGAGGCATTACTGGGTGAGAGTGAAGCAGAGAAAGTTCCAGAACGGCATTATGGGGCTGTACCATGCAATGTGAAATACAGCAAGCCACGTCAGTGGTCTGTCCGGGGTGTATGGGTGGTGCTGAAAGAGTGAGGGGAATTTATGAAGAGTGATACAAAAACGGACAGAGATTGCTTATACTTGCTCTTCTCCCTTTAGGAGTGAATATAACCCCTCCCTCCCGCTGACACCGCCTATGCCCACCCCCTTTAGCCCTGCGCCTCCATCTCTGCCTCCCTCCCAAACTCACTCCCTTGCTCCCCTCCCCTTTTTAAAGTGCAGCAAAATGGCATCAGCTATGCGGGTGGCTGCTAATATTTATGCCCCCAGCAGTGTGTTATGTAGTTTCAATTCAAGTGCTGCTGCAAATAATGCAATAAAATTACAGACCACAAACTGGAGAACCTGCCAGTCCTTTTCCAGTGTCAACTCCATAACATCCAGCAGGGTGAAAAAACAAAGGATTACAAAAGCTGAGAGAGCGGAGGCTCCCCGGGGGCCAAAGAGCGTCTGGCTCCCCAGCCTCTGTCTGCAGCTTGGAGCGACCAAGGGCCACCAGTCCCCTTAACAGCAACACCAAGTGCTGAATTCATTTCCCCAGAAACCCTGAATCTAACTTAATAATCCTGTGGCTGCCCACAAGGCCCCCAGATGTTGTTCTTGTTTTGTCTTGATGATCTGATGTTTCTGTAAATCAAATTTGGAGGCAGCTCTCTCTCACTCAGCCCCCCCCCCACCCCCTTTATTACATTCACACATACAAGTAAGGCTCAGTGTGGGAATCATTTATGCTCCTGGCAATTTTGTCTGATTTTTTATCACTCTGTCACATATGCAAAGGACACCGAAGTTTTGTCAGCTGCTTCACTGTGGCAGGATGGACACATAGATTACCCTCAGTCCTGTGGGAGCAGCACTCTTCTCCAGTAAAGGCCCTGAACATTCACCCATTGTAAATTACTGCAACCAAGCTTAACAAGCATCTCAGTGCAGGTGCCATTCATGTGTGGAAGTCATTCAAGCATATGACCCCGAGAAGCCGGCTGTTTGCTGTTTTCCTTACTGAGAGGTAAAGAGCGGTGCATCCAGAGGATCGTCATGTTATGAAAAGAAACACTAAAATGGCACGCTGTTCTTCTTCACTATAACTGAATGCATTGCGCGGATTTGTATTCACAGAACTGTGCTAAGATTTCCCCACCGTGTCCCCAACATTTTCCAAGAGAACTCATTAAGCACATACCTGATGCCTGTTGTATTCTCCTGACCTGTGACTAATATCCGCTCATGGCAACAAAACAGATTAGAATGCGAGTCAAATTTGACCCACAGATTAATTTGACCTTCTGAAATTAAATCAGCAGGACAGAATCTTGTCACATCTGTTAATGATCATTGAGGAATACTGTGCCACTCAGTGCAGATGGTGGCAGTGGAAGCTAATTGATGGATGACCCTCTCTATAGACAACCTGTAGATGCTAGCAGTGATGGATGAGCTGAGGTCAAGTTCTGACCAATAGAAACTGCCCCACTTAGGTAGAACTACATCTGGCTTATCTTTGTCATAGTCAGAGGGGAGGGGCTTATCACCAACTCACACTTTAGTTACACTCAGGTCTAAATAAAATCTACAGATACATAATAAGATCCAAAAAAGCCTCATATTTTGATATGACATTACAAGAACAATTCAATTTCACTGTTTATGTGCATTTGCAATTCTGTGAAGCAGACAAACACAATGCGAAGAACAAACAGACAGGGCAAAGGGCCATAACCTGTCCTTCACAAAAGCTCGAGAAATGTGACTCACCCAGGGTTTAACCATGGGTGATATGATACCATTTTGGAATTATGTCAATGTGATATTCTGTCACAGATCCTTCAACTAGCAGCCAAAACCACAGAAAAATCCAGACCAAAAAAAAAGAAACAGATTTTGGAGGAAATATTCTTGCTAATTTCAGAATACTTTCTATACGCATAATGAAGAGACCTTAATTTCTTGAATATCAGCAAGATAACTGAAGGTGACATCTTCTTCATAGTGCATGAACAGGCAGCTTGATGAGACTGGCCAGGATTTCAGTTCACTTGCAAAAACAATTATTTAACACCATATATTACATGCATAACTAAACTGCATAACTAGCACATTAAATAAAACATTACTGAACATAATGCCGTCACAATAAGGCCGCCCCCTGCAGCATTCTGCACCCAAATCATTCCATTATCCTTCGAGATACTGCAAGACAGAGTTCAGGGCCACAACACAATTTAGAAAGTGACCACATTATATCAATAATCATCAAATAAGAAAACAGAGGAAAATAAGAAAACCACACCGAAGTACCACTTCACTGAAACAGACCACAGAAATGCAGAGAATCCCACAAAGGCTGATGTCTCATTTACCCCTGAGATGGCAAAAACATCAGTGTGAAAAGTTCAGGGATTTCTAGAGGGCTGGATTTTGCATCAGTTTGGACTTTGCATCTATTTTTAATTTGTTTTATTACTTTTTTTTATCATGCAACACCTTAATTACCCCTTGTGTGCATGCACTGTTCAAAGAGGGATAATTAGATCTATGTCTGGCAAATGGTCCGTATCAGCCTGTTTATCCAGTACAGGAAACGCCTCTTACAGGTTAAAAATAAATGCACTTAAATGAGTAAAACCCTCCCGAAACCTCTGGAACACAGAGACCTTTTAAAAAATTGAGCTATTAATGCACATTTTGGGTTTATCTATTTAAAGCTATTACTAGAATAAAAAAACGCCCAATTTCTCGAAACAGGTGTGGAAGCCCTGAAAGCACTGGAAGGTGGTGTGGCCCAGACCCGCCAGGTAGAGCAGCAGGGGCCTCTGGGAATGATAAACAGCCAAAGGTCACCTATCATGGAAGAGGGCAGGGCAGGGCAGGGCAGGGGGAATGGGCCAAGGACAGCATGCAGTTTTTACTGCAGGGTTTTCCCACGAGCTGGTCCACAGGGTCAACGAGCAAACAACTGAGAGCCAGCGATCCCCAAGGCATCACAGTGAATATTTATAGGATCGTGTCAGTCGGCTGGCATGTAGCAGGAAGCAGAGAATGCAGACGGGAGGCTTGGGCCTCCCTGACACGCTGCTAGACAGAAAAAAAAAAAAAAAACACCAACACCTGCAGAGACCAACCCCTGCCCCCCCTCCCCCAAAAGGCAGGCACCATCTGCTCCATGTCGCCATACAATAAGAACATGCCAGCGATAAACTTATAAGAATGTGATACTCTGACAGCTCTGCTTTGGCTAATGAGAGCAAGGCTCAACCAGGCTGTTGTGCAGGAGATTAAAGACCATTACTGGTCCTGATTACTACTAATCCCGACAGCTGTCAGCCTGGCTCCTGCAGCAGACCCAGAATTACTCTGCTGCGGCTGCCCAAAAGCCCAGCCCCCGCGAGCCTTGTCAGCTACAGCATGTCCAGGAGGACCACAGCAACAGAGATGGTTGACCAGTGATCACGTCTAGAGATGGGAAAGGGGTTCAACCAAGGCACCACGCAAACCAAATAAACAGATAAACAAAATGCCAAGGGTTTAGCTTGTTCTTAACGTTCAAAATTTCTCTATTCTCATGCAATGTCAAAAGCACTTTTTTTCAAAAGACTCTCCATTCATTTCTATGGGGAAAACTTGATGGCCTTAACCTCTACCCAGGCCTAACCTTAACGATAAGTAACCAAACAAAAAAGACTTTTGGCATTTAAATTTTTTTGATTTTACACCTCAAAATAATAGGTTTTTATCACATAATTCACGCACACACACATACACGCGCGCGCACACATATACATTCTGCACTCACGTCAGTGTACACCAGCTGTTGTATGACTCAGTGTCCCAGTCAGAGGCAGTCCTCTGTCTATGATTAACAGGGTCTTTAATGACAGAATACGAGACGTCAAATGAAAGTTGCTGACCAGAGGTCAGAGTTTGAGGTCAAGCTCAGCCGTGGAGGTCTCTCTTCCTCCCAGTCCAGCTTTCACATCACCCCTGAGTCTCCGTCAGTGTGAAAAAGCCAACGGAATCATGCTGTGCGGTTCTTATTTGTAAATTAATTTGGAGATTCACTGTGTTTATTTGTTATCGTACGTTTTAATGATAGGTGCAATTAATTGCGATTAATCACAGAAAACCGTGAAACTAATTAGGTAATTTTTTTAAATTAAATCACAGCCCTAATATATAGACAAACCGTGTGCCATTATGCTGCCAACCTATCAGGGGAGAGATGCATGACAAAACAGACACGCAAAGAGGCCTCTCGTTGTTTCCACACAGCGGCACAAAATCCACAGTAAGCCTATTACAGCATGGCACGCAGAGGACACACAGGAGTCAGATAAGCATGGGCCACACTGATCACTTCCATTAAACAGTAAATAGCAAGCCAGTGCTGACAGTCAGAAGCAGTTTGGCCCCTCTCTCTCTCTCTCTCTCTCTCTCTCCATCCCTGCCCATTTTCAATTCTTCAGCCAGATGAGAAGAAGTTTGGCCTCTTTCGCTCTCTTTCTCTCCTTCCCTCTCACTCTCTGTCCCTCCCTCTCTCTCTCCCCCCCCGTCCTCCCTGCCCGTTTGCCGCTTTTCAGCCAGACCTCCCGCAGTAGTTACCAGCTTCATAGTGACACTCTTCTGCTCCCATCTCCACAGCTTGATGCTCATGTTGCTCAGTGGCCTGCCCAGGCCATCGACAGCTGGTACATCTCCCCGTCTGTGCAGAGGGCCGCCACTGCTGCTGCTGCTGCTGCCGCCGCTGAGCTGGGTCTGCAATGTCTAACCTCCACGCTGGGGAGCAGCGCCAAGTCAAACAGGCCATGAGAGGGAGGGAAGCCCAAGCAGGGTGAAATTGAAGGCGAGGAGAACCTCCCATCCCCTCCTCCCCTCCCTGCTAAAACCTCATCTAACCAATCAAATGTAGGGTCTTCATTCCAATGGGCCACTCACACTGAGCCTAGAGACAGCAGGGGACTTCTTATAACCTCTTGCCCTGTAAAGAGCCTCTTCATGTCCCTGGATGAGTGCGAATGAAAAGGGCGAAAAAGGCGGAGCAGCAGTTGGCCTGCCAGCCCACTCTGGGAGCCCTGCTGTTACCTTCCTGGCCGGGCTGTTTCCCTGACCCCCCCAGGCCTCACCGCATCACCACGAGCGGAGCTTTTGGGAGAGCGATACATTGTGGCCGGTGGCGGACATGGCGCAGGGGGACGGCACAGGAAGTGCGCGCAGATGGGCTCGTGTGCGTGTGCACAAAACCCCCAAACCCCAAATTACAAGCTGAGGCTGAAGAAGGGCTGGGTCAGAGCCTGCCATCAGCGCCATGTTCCCGTAGCACGCTGGGCTGGGAACCTGAGATCTGCAGGCTGAAAATGGCGTTTAATATGGATATGAGGCACACAGGAGGTACCTGCGGTGAGGGGGACGGGGCAGCCTTTCGGCCAGAGCTGCACGGCAACCCTGTCTTTTTGTCATTCGGGGCCTATAAGGGATCATGTGCAAAGCCCCTTTCAGGAAAGCAGAAAGCATGGAGTGAGGCCCCGCCCCCAAGGGCCATTGTTCTGGAAAAGCCATGGAAGAGCCTTTCACGGGGGCCCCCAGGCTATTGTATGGTGCAGGGATGACACATGAGCTGGCTGTAGGGGGACCTACTCCATGACACAGGCGCCTTTGGTCAGTGCCGATACTCCAAAGTGAACACCAAAGCATGGTGGCATTGCAGGCAGCCAGCAGAGCAGCCTTTCCCACCAGACCTCACACTGAATCAGCAGCACATCAGCTACAGCAGCTCCTGCTCATTTACACTCTTATTTCCTGCACTGACGGGAGCCAAGAGCCCCCCCCCCCCCCCCAGCTGTCACCCAGGAGCTCATTTTCACTCCCGTAAACTCAGCCACATGCTGTCCATGCAGAGGAAACTGGTGACATGGACAAGCAGTGTGCAGCACAGTGACCGCTGATGTGCATGAAGACCCGCCATCGTGTCCCTCCAACTCATCTCAGTGAGTGTTAAATGTTTTGCTCCAGGTTGGGAGATGAGGCTCATCCGCATTGAACAACAAGCCAAGCGATTTCAGAGGTTTTAGCTGCAGGACCATGCAAACGGACGACTTTCAGTCAAATGCCTCAGGGTTCTTGCAATTTGCGTAGAACTTACAATTTAATTTAAGCCTAAACTGATTTCCGTACAAATAGAGAAATAACAAACAAAGAGCAACAACTGTATTTCTAAGAAAGTAAATACTGAGATGCAGAGTCTGTTTCAGTAGTGTGTTCTGGATAGACCCAATCAACCTTACAAACCAAGCTAACTCAGATGACAGGGTAGAAAGGCTGTCATCACATGTGATCTTCTATCTTGCCCTCTGGTTACCATTTCATTTGTCATTTTTCCCCATCCATACACGTTTCCATACACACATTGCAAATTCCGGTGGTGGATGGTGATTTTTAAAATGGGGGAAACACAGTGTCAACATCTGGCATTATGACCAAAACGAGCTCTTTTTTTTCTCGCTTTAGTTGCTTTTTTTCTATGTAAATTTCATCTTTCATTCTGTAAAAGCCAATCTACTGCTCCGCTAGTGCTGCACGATTCTGAAAAAAAAGTATATTGTGATTTTTTTTCTTAGAATTGAGATCACGATTTTCTGTAATTTCATTCAATTAGGTTAACCAAAACAGCCATAGCAAAAGTTTCAGTACCAAAACTGCCCATGGAGTACTTTTTTGGTACTTCGGTACTTTCGGGTGGGACTTGAAATGCTTTTTCTTGTTGATCGGTATTACAAATAGCTGACAAATGCAATACAACCACCGTCTCAGAACTGAGAAAACAACAACAAAGTTCAACACGAATTTGTCACGAACCAGTCTAGGAATGATTTCATCTGCAAGGATGAAAATGATTATGATTGTCTTGGAGAATGCCAGCAAGGGCTCGTGTAAAAGCACCAGAGGTGAAAATTTAAATATTTAAATATAAGATATTTAAACTTATGCTTGATAATCTTGAAAAGGAATAATAATTAAAATTGCAAAATTTGATTTTTTTTCCTTTTCAATTTTTTCATTTTTACAGAGTAAAAATGTTTTAGTGAAACCTAAACTCCCCATGCTAATGATGTCTGAATACAGAATCGAAAGTAAGAAAAGCCTCATCTTAATCTAGCTGACTGGCGAAGTATGAATTACATGCGATGTTGGAATAAATATGGCACATCGTCCTACCCTATAATATACAGCCATGTTTCGATTTCAGTACCATTCAGCACCAGTACAAGATTTTACACCAGGGGAAAACCTGGAAAAGTGCCGTTTAAAGAGGCTGCAGAATTATGGGACACTTGAGACTCTCTGGGGAAGTAGGATTGCTTGCTTTTATCCAGCTGATGTGACACAATGCAGAAGAACCATTTTAATTTAGAAATGAGCCTAAAGAGGCTGTATAGAGGTATGAATTGAGATGAATTGCATTTTTTTTAAGATTAATTGTGCAGGCCTATACTCTGCCATGCCAGCATGGCTTCTTCTCAGATGATTTGAACTTTTGGAACTTGTACAGCTTAGCTAGCAAGCGACTACTAAACTAGTCTACTAAAAATCAATGAACTTTCACTGGACATTAAAAAACAATAAAACAATAAAAGTCAATGAAAATGACTTTATTTACAATATTTATAAATATTTACAAATAGTGAAAGACGATATGTGAAACAATAAACTGTCGCTGTAATGCTTCTGTGCCCCTGCATATGACAGAATCAATGAATTCTGCAAGCCAACACCACTGAAAACATGAAAAACTTGTCAGTCGTGAGCATTAATATTACTGGTAGTTTGTCCTGTCATGTCGAGATGTCCACCAATCATCATGCAGAAAAGCCTGGCTTCCAGGGGGGTCTAAAATATCTGTCTGCAAGTCTGTCTGTCTAACCATTGTTGTCTAAGCAAAAACTATGTATGAAGCTCTCATAAGCTGCATCCCATTTCAGGTGCTGCAGCCTTCTTAAGGGCTGATTTATACCTGATGCTTGCAATGAGTACGGTTACACGTGGTGTCGCTATACAAGTGATGTTGCCACACAGTTTATGTCAATGCGGAGGATTAAAAGCTGTATCCACCAGGAGGCAGTGTAAGAAATCATCTTCTTTGGCTGTACTATTTCGAGTCTTATTTGATGTCTGTGCCTCCACGAGCTACCAAAGATAAACCTTAACCATATTTGCATGAAAATGAAGAAAGCATAATATATAATAAGACATAAGGTGTGTGGCTCAGTCCCATAACATCACGCCCAAATTAACCACGTTCCAGTACAACTAGCCAGGATAACCATTAGCAATACCACTTCTAGCCAGATTCCTTGTTAACCATTGTAAGCAATATCAGTCGATAACATTATATTATATATAGCACACTATATTTTGTGCATTCAAGCACCACAACAACATATCCACAGATAGAGGTTGGACAGTGCTGTGTGTACAACAGATTTAATGACAAAGAAATTAGACAGAAGTGCAGTATGATCAGGTAATTGCTACAGCTTTTTACTTTTAATGCATGCATTAGTCATCTTGAATTCTGTGGTCAGGGTTGCAGAGGTTATTCCGACTTTCTGAGTTGGAAGTCTGACTTCAGGGGGCATTCCAGTTGAAATTTTGAAGTCAGAAATTCTGACTTCTCAGTTGAAATGGAACGCACCATGTCAACAGACACAAAGCAGTGCTGACAAATGTAATTTGGTTATTCCACATGCACACACATTCATGACTATGCTGAAATGAAATAAAACACAGGCCTAATGGAAATAAAACAAAATCGACTAACAAGAGGTACAGCTGACAGTTTAAAAAAAGAAGTTAAAGAAGTATAATTTGGATCATCAGTCTTCAGACTAATCTTAAAAGTCATTAAAAAACCTGATACGTTATAGTAATGAGTTTGCAAGAATGACCTATATCCTAACTTTTGTGTTAACTGTATATTAATTTGGGGATTCCATGTGTAAATACACTACTATGGAAAAAATTACTTGGACACCTGGCCATTACACATACAGGAACTTTTATGACTTTCTATTCTAAATCCATAGACATCAATATGGAGTTGGTTCCCCCTTTGCAGTTATAACAGCTGCCACACTTTTGGGAAGGCTTTCCACAAGATTTTGGAGTGCATCTCTAGGAATTTTTGCTCATTCATCCAGCAGAGCATTAGTAAGGTCAGGCACTGATGTGGTATGTGAAGAACTGGCCTGCAATCTCTGTCATCCCAAAGTTGTTCAATGGGGTTGAGGTCAGGACTGTGTGTGGTATAATCAAGCTCTTCCACACAAATTCACCCAGCTATGTCTTTTATAGACCTTGCTTTTTGTACTAGGGCACAGTCATACTGGAACAGGAAAGGACCTTCCCCAGACTATTCCCACAAAATTGAAAGCGTACAATTGTCAAAAATGTCTTGACATGTCGAAGTATAAAGAGCTCCCTTCACTGGAACTGAGGGGCCAAGCCCAACCCTAAAAAACAACCCCACACCATTATCCCTCCTCCACTAAATTTTACAGTTGGGTTGGTGTTCTTCTGGCATCTGCCAAACCCAGACTTGTCCATCAGACTGCCAGAGAGAAAAGCATGATTGTGATGATGATGTCACTCCACAGAACGCGTTTCCACTATTTCAAAGTCCAGCGGCAGCACTCAGCACTGCGTTTGGTAACGTGAGACTTGCATGCAGGTGCTTGACCATGGAAACCCATTGCATGGGGCTCCTGCTGCACATTACGCACCTCAGGGCTCAGTGACCCCAGTGTTACTTCACATGGTCTGCTATTTTGCAGCTGAGCTCTTGTTGTTCCTAAACACTTCCGCTTTGCAATAATGCCACTTACAGTGGACTGTGGAATATCTAGAAGAGTAGACCTTTAATGAACTGACTTGCAAAGATGCATGCTATGACCGTACCATGCATGAATTCGCTGAACTCTTCAGAACAACCAATTCTTTCACAAATGTTACACCTGTGGCAATGGGTCTGACTGAAACAGCTGAATTCAATGATTAAGAGGTGTGTCACAATACTGTTCTCCAGACAAAGTGTACATGAATCTTCCATAGACTTCCGGTGAAGCACGGCATCAGTGGGTGTCTATGGTTTCAATGGGAAAAATAACATATAAGTTGTTGAAAGCAACTCCTGTGAAACAATTGGCTCAGTGTTTCAGTTAGTAAGATGGATAACACATTTTATTGGAAAATAAAATTAATTTATATTGATACATTGATGAATTCAATTCTTTTGGGGGAATCTATGCTTCCTATGTCGTCTTACAGCAATCGCTCGTGGCACAATCCCTAGAAAACCATTCTACTCTTTACCTAACCATGATAGGATTTCACACAAGTCACTAAATCCTCTGACACAGATAAAAGATGTGTCGGGTGGGGGGGGGGGGGGGGGGGCCCCGGCGCCGCGGAGACAGAAGGAAAAGGAAAAGGGGGGGGGGAGTGGGG